>SWBL01000243.1:0-81214 GCA_024195585.1 Aureobasidium sp. EXF-3400 | reverse complement strand
ACATCGCCCAAGCCCCACGTTGATCCAAATACATCAATCGTCAAGATGCTGATTCCCAAGGCCGACCGTAAGCTCATTCACGAGTACCTCTTCCGCGGTTCGTACCCTCCAACATCCTCGACCCAGTTCTGGATCACCCACACTCCGCACAGCCATACTGATTCTCCGCAGAGGGTGTTCTCGTCGCAAAGAAGGACTTCAACCAGCCTAAGCACGGCGACATTGACACCAAGAACCTCTATGTCATCAAGGCTTGCCAGTCCCTGACCTCGCGCGGTTACCTTAAGACCCAGTTCTCCTGGCAGTGGTACTACTACACGTACGTTCCATCTTCATCGTTCCAGTCCAGTCAAACACTCGACAAGCCCTGGTCCTCCTACCATCCTGCCTCATACTAACACCCATCTCACAGCCTCACCGCCGAGGGCCTCGACTACCTCCGCGAGTGGCTCCACCTCCCCGCCGAGATTGTCCCCCAGACCCACATCAAGCAGCAGCGCTCCCACGCTCCCCCCCGCGGTATGCTCGGCGGCGAGGAGCGTCCCCGTGGCGGCCGTGGTGGTCCCCGTGGTGACCGTGAGCGCGGCGAGTACCGTCGCCGTGACGCTGGCGAGGGCAAGGAGGGTGCCGCCCCTGGCGAGTTCAACCCCCAGTTCCGTGGTGGCTTCGGCCGTGGCCGCGGTGCTGCCGCCCCTGCTCCTTCCTCTTAAATGCTTCTTTGACAGTCTCGTCAAGAATGCGTTGAGGATTGTGTGAGTTGGGCTGAGGTTTGGTGGTTTTGATGGAGAGGGAAATCTTCTGGAGGAATTGCTGGATGCTCATCTGTCTTGATACGGTCGGGCGAGAGCTTATGACTGTTGGACGCGCGGATGATGAAGGTGATCCGTTGAAGGGAGAATGCCTCTTACCATCAAACACCATTGCAAGTCCTTCTTTGCAACAACAAAAAATGAAACAAATACGGTCCTTCCTACGGGAAACCTTGGAAAAACACACTCACTTCGTCCCAATCTGCAAACCTGTGATACTTGCCATCTTGTGTGACTATGCTAGTTGTATCTCGTGGTAGGACATCTTTGCCATCGATCAACATGATGTTGCAACAGGCGTAGTCTGGACAGCCTGCCAGCCAAATACACAAGTAAGAAACTTGTAGGAGTTAGAATATTAAACATTAAGCTATACCACCTCATCCTACACCATCATCCTTCTCGCATTACACACATCATAAAGTCGTCCCTTTCATCATCAACAAAGCCTTTCCAATCCCTTCCATATACATCAAATCCTTATACACATTACCCTCGTCCCTTCATCCCAAACAATCGACCCCTCATTCCTTAGTACCACATACACAAACCCATCAATCCCAATACCATCCACATCGATCCTCCAACCTCAACTCCAACAGCAGCATTGATAGGTGGTGCAGCAGTAGTGGTAGCAGGAGTTACTGAACGAGTTGCACTACTTGACGAAAGTGTTGTTGAAGCTGATTGCGAGGGTGTTTGTGACGATGTCGTGCTGGAGCCAGATGCTGATGATGCTGATGATGCTGACGATGCTGACGATGCTGACGATGCTGGGGAGGGTGAAGATGAAGGTGGTGCTGAGGAAGCTGGTGATGCTGAGGAGGGTGCTGAGGTAGAAGCAGATATAGAGGTCGATGTGATGGTTGTGACTGTCGTCGACAATGCTGAAGACGCAGAGGATGCAACAGAGCTAGCGATAGAAGATGCAGCAGAGGATGCAGCAGATGAAGAGGCAGAGCTTGCAGCAGAAGATGCAGCAGAGGAAGAAACAGAGCTGACAGCCGACGATGCAGCAGAGGAGGAAACAGAGCTGGCGACAGAGCTAGCAACAGAAGACCCAGTCCCCACTGCAGCAGTAGAAGAAACAGCAGACACCGAAATCAAACTGCCACCACTACTCAACAACGTCACAGTAGCCGGTTGTCCACTAATCACCACAGTCGAAACCGTAATGGTACTTTGTGGCCCGCTTGCTGTGCTTCCCACCACACTCGTCTGCATCGTCGTCCTTGTCGTATGACTAAACTCCGGAAACGAATACGTAGTCTTCGGCAGCAAGCTCGAAGGAAACGTAGCCAAAGCAGACGACAACACAGAAACTGCATTTGTAGTTGCCGGTGCTGCCTCACTGGACGGCAAAGAAGTGATGGTTGTGTAGTCTGTTGATGCTGTTGTTTGGATGGGTATGATTACTGCTACAGTCAAAGATGTTGGAATTGATACTGTTGCTGTTTGGAGAGTTAGTTGATGCGATGAGAGGGGGTATTATACGAGGCAAGAAATATACCAGTGATATTCTGCTGTCCCAATACCATAGCAGGTAGCGCTGCAATTAGCACTGCAGTTTTCATGATTATGGTATTAATGATATTAGTCGTATAAGCGGCTCAGACGTTTTATTTTCCAACGGAGAACAAGAAGACGTTAATCGACAACGATAAAAACGAAGATTTGCAAGATACGTTGGACAGAACAAAACGTGGAGAGATGTGAAGAAGATATCACAACAAACAGAAAATGGCTGAGTGCTGAGGGTTTGAGACGGCTGGGAGGTGGATCTCTCAAGGCGTTTGGGGGGGCTGGGACTGGGAAACAAACCAGAGACGACTTATCACTCTGAATTAGAATTACCTTTATACAAAGTCATCATTATCGGTGCAGTACAGAGACCAATAACTTGTTGGACCGTCATCTCTTTGTTTTGTTGGCAAGAAGTGTATATCTCGAGCTGCTGGAGCACACAAAGCTTGATTGAGGAGTCGTGCAAATGGGGGATGACATCTGTCGTGGCCCAATTGCGAGCAGCGGCAGCTCGAGCTCAAGACACACTCCAGGATCCACACATCCCCAATGGACCACAATAGCCATGTTTACGCCTGGTGCTCACAAGTCGAGGTGTGTGTGGAAAGCTTGATTTCTGGCAGCTGTGCAGGCTGAGTCGGTGTGAGGTTGGAGAGCGGGGCGCGTGGCTGGCAAGTTCGCATCAACCACACTCCATGACCGGCGCAAATCAAATCAAGATTCGCACGCGAACTCGTGCGCTGTACGAGGTGACAAAGGTCGATCGTTACTGGCTTATGGATACTTCAGATGGCACAAAGACTTGAATGGACTAGGATGGGGTTTTTGATTTCAAGGTTTACATGGGCGCCTTCGCTACAAAATACTAGATGTAGCATAGGAACAGTGTGGCGATGCCAGTGATACAAAGACAATGTGAGTATCACGACTACTGATGGGGCACTGAAGTAACAAGTGATTGGCCATCCGAGGTAACATGCTGACAATCAAGTCACTGGCTTGCGTCTGACTGATGATAAGAGAACTTAGACCTGTCTTGTTCAAGTTAGCTTTTGGTTCAAAAAGGCAAGTTTTGAACAAAGTGTGAGGGGGTATATGATTGTCAGACAGCAGTTGGACAACAAGTATAGAATCGACATAGTGATTTCCGATCAGGTCTGTGAGATATTGCTTTTTCATCATGATAGTGGGGTGAGGGAGAAAGAAAAAACGTGATAGCTTACCATACTAGTGGGCGCCCATGCGCAAGCATCTCTTGCTTCTGAGATGCTAGGCATAGGCAGACGAGGAACTTAATCCTTTCTGGCTTTCTTGAAGAAGGCCGTCATGCTTTGCTGTTTGTCATCGTGTTCGGCTCGACCAATACCACCTCGTTGTCGCTTCAAGCCCTGGAGATGCTGCTGGCCATCGACAACAAGGATAGTGGTACGGTAGCCATCGAGTAGTGTTGGGGTTCCCTTCTCACTCGTCTCAGGGTCAATAGCATCCTTTGGGACACTTACATCACCGACAACGTCTTCGGGCTGACCTGGGGGCATCTCTGGTTCAGACGACTCAGTCGTCAGCTGAGGGGGAGGTGAAGTGACGATTAGTCTCTCTCGCAACGACGAGTCAGCATCGCCTGCTAAGGCATACGGAGAAATGACGACAGTTGGCAAGGAGATTTCAAACTCATCAGTGGGCGGATTCGTATCCTGAATAGACAGTTCAAGGAAGCCGGTATTGCTCCATCCACCCAGATGTGAAAGAACGACTTGGCCTCGGGATGCGACGACTTCAGGTGCGATTGTCACACTCTTGGGGCCCAAACGGAGCAACAATCTTCGCCAAAGGCTCGACAGCAAGATACCATGGGACACAATAGCAACGACGTGTTCAGCAGCGCCACCAAAGTCGACTTCATCATTTAGCATGGGCCAGAGATGATTATCCAGGAACAAGTCTGCGCGAACAGCGAGGTTATCCTTGGACTCGACGTCGACAAAGCCAGGCTCTTTCTTGTGTTGCTCGCGATCAGGACCTTTGCGGACGCGATTGGTCTTGCCCTCATAGTAGCCAAAGTCGCGCTCAATCAGATAAGGAACGGTGCTGATTGTCAAGTCTTTGGTCGACTGATTTGCTGCGACGATGCTAGCGGTAGTATAAGCGCGCTGCAGAGTCGAGGACCAGATACGCGTGAAGGGCGGCCTATTTTCTGCCAGGTATTTGCTCAAGCGCCGAGCTTGCTCAGCTCCATGGTTCGTGAGGGCTGAATCTCTTCTACCAGCACTGTCAAAAAGTCAGATTGGTCGACCATTTTCGAACAGGTGCGGGAACTTACAGTATACCGGCAACATTGTCAACCGACTCGCCATGGCGAATCAAGAAGAGGCGCATTGAGCACACTCAGATTGATGGCCATGTGTGATAAGACAACTTAGCATTTCCGCAGCGTCGAAAGCTGTTTTGATGAAATCATCTGTGGTGGTCAGTGCCCAAAACACTCCCGGCCGGAGCTTGCCATTCTTCTACCAACTTCGCCTGCTTCAATATACAACACGTTATCACCTTGAAAAACGAAAAATAGCAAATACGAGTCTCGATGGACGTACCATCCTCAGTCCGTTTGTGTAAACCAGGTCTCGATCATTTTTACCAGAAAAAAGTTGGAGCAGTATGATCGACCACTCCTGCCAAAGCGAATATTCAACACCCATCTGGTTTCCTTCCATCCATATCTGATTTACAACCCGGCGGTCTATGAGGAATTTCTCTGGAGTTCTTTGTGAGGAACAGGATGTTCATGTTGCTGACTATCAAATCTTTGTCTCTCACACATATCTTGGAATGTCTATTCGTGACTTGATCCCGCCGTCACCATTTCGCTTTCTTCGTTCTGGTCATTTCTCTAAGACTGCTTCCATTCTGGACGACCGCTTCAGATGCTCTCAATCTGAAGACTCTGCTTTTACTCTACCTTCCCTCGGGAATCCCAAAGTTTTCGCCATGTGTTGTTATCTGACACCGAATATCTCGGCTTTTCTATTTGTCTTTCCCTGTTGCAAAAACACAGATACATCGGCGACTTGGAAACCTCAATCGTTTCCAATGATTCACACACTCCAGTCATATGCAGCTTGTTCAACTCCTTCACACTCATCTTATCACCTTGAACCACTTCGATCTCCCTCAACCACTCCACCTCCAACTACATCTACTTCCCTCAACCACTTCTACCTTCTCCACCCACTCCCTTCCAAGTCTCTTCGTGCTCTTTGAGCTCTACCTCTTCTTGGCTGTCTTCGACCTGGTCTCTTCTATCCTACTTCCAGCTGATAGCTCACACTTGTATCTTTGCACCTTCTAGGGTAGCCGAGTGGCTTGATATCTGCTTTCCCAGAAACTACTCTCCCACATCATTCACTCACCGCTGACAGCACATCTGTTCCACAGATTAGATCTGCAAGATTTGTTCTCACCAACGCAAAACCACAACGATACACGGCCGGCCCACGGTAAAAGTCCTTTCGATCTGACCCACCATTTATCACAATTTCACATCTATCTCACTATCTCCAACCCGGAATTTCTAGCTACATACCTTCACAGCAAAAGCTCCGTACTAGAAAAACAGCACTTGCCACCCTTGAGGGACGCAATCCACTCATCCAACGACTTATCCAAAGATCAGTATGTCTTCCACTTCACTTCACTTCACTATATACATCCAACTAAGACTTGTTGACAGATCCAGTATGGGCGATATCATGATGCTTGCCTCGATGGCAACTCACCATATTCCAAGTCTGCCACCGCGTGACCCAACACCCACCGATATCCATCTCGATGACGACCCGAAGATTGTCGAATACGACATCTCGAACACCTTCATATCACCTGCTCCCGAGTCGACTGAACCAGATCTTGTATCAACGCAGACCCACATTGGAACAGCCGAGACTTCTGAGACCACCAGTCAAGTTACCACTCCGGATGGAGCTGAGGTCGAACCACCATCTTCTGATGTGCAGATGAACATCGATGCAGACAACAATCTGCAAGCAAAGTCAGCTCTTGAGATCGTCCAAGGAGTCGATGCAACGTCTTCATCAGACACAGAGGTTCCAGACAACGACTATACAACTTCAGCACCGGTCAACGATGTGACTTCCGGGAGTACCGCCACAGTCCATGGAGCTGCTGGTAAGAAAACGGCTACTGTCGCCATTGACACTACCCCCTGCGCTGAAAAGGTCTCATCGACCGAGTCGCACGAGGTTGAGGCCACCAAACCAGAACTAGTCGAACTCGAAGGTTCCGAGGTTACGAGCACCAAATTTACGACCAACAATACTGCAGCTGTAGGACTCGAATACACCAAGACCGCGGCTTGTGAGCAGACGGGCCTGGACATTGTAGACATTTCCAGCGACGAAACCGAAAATGGCTGCCCAGAGGACCTCAATCCCAGCAAAATTGTTGCACCGAATACGCAACTGCAAGATGGTTCTGACCACAAAAACACCACGCTCGAACCTGTCAGCCCGGATAATGATCCTCCTTTGGCTACAGAGCCAAACCCAGACGACGACCAACCCAACGACATGTCTGCACAAGTGGCAAGACTCGCTGCCACGTACAACCCATCTGGGGAGAGTTCAACTTCCCGAATGGACGCTGCAAGTAACACATCAAAGGCCGAACTTCCTGATGACACGACTGCGCAAGTAGCGAGACTCGCTGCTACATATGGCTCCTCTGGGCAAAGTCCAATCTCGCAACTGGAGGCTGGAAGAAATGCAGAAAAGACAGAAGGTCATCCAGGTGAACAGCGATCTCAAGACAATGACGAGGTCATGGCCACGAAGCTAGCTGTGGAAGACCAAACAACAGGCAAGACTCCCGAGTCAAACACCCAGCAACATGTCGAACTGCTTGTGACGGCCAAGCCTAGAGTATCTTTGTTCGGCGGTCCAGCAGGGCTACAGGTCCCACTACAATCAGACATACTCGAGACCTCAGGAATCGAATCTGTTGTACAGAACGACCCAAGCGAAGGATTTGACGGCCTCTTTGAAGACGAAGTGGCTGGTGGTCCAACGCTTCCAGACGATATCTTGCAAGAGGATACTGGTGTTGACATGGATTCGTTCACTTTTGCTAACAGCAATATCGAGCAAGATGCTGAGCCTGAAGCAGAGACAGGGGCTGAGCAAGAGATAGCCAGCCAAGCTTCTAGATTCGACCACGATGCAAAGCCTGATGTGATTGCGTTGCACGATCCCATGTCTCCAGACTACACACACAGCCCAACGTCTCCGACTTACTCGCACGCAACATCGAACAACTCCAATGCATCAAAAAAGAGCAGTGCTTCGGAGCTTCAGGAAGTCATGGATCTCATGTATTATGACGGAGCTGATGACAGCAAGGAGACTCCCGAGGAGTTTGCTAGACATGAGCGGGAAGTCGATGTTGTCAGTCATCCCATACCCGAGTCGACTAAAGAACCCTCACCTTGCACCTGCGAACATCATTGCAGACACCGTGTGTGCAAAGAGTTCAATCTACGTGAGGGACCAAGAAAAGAAGACTGCGTTTACTTCAACAACCTCGTCTACGACAACGACCAATCAGGAACTTATACTGATGAGCAGAAAATGTTCCCTTCGTCACAGCTGGTTGACGTTGAGGACTTGGATAATGACGAGGAATCAGTCGGCAATGGGAGAGCAGGAGATCATATCATGGGCGGCGGTTTGACTACTAACTCAATCGGCAGATACAGCACTACAATTCCTTTCAACCACACTGATACTCTAATCAGAGACAAGAGAGTGTTCGACGAGGAATCATCCTCCTCAGATGAGTCACAGCCCAAGAGCAAGAAGAAACGCAAGAAGACAAAGACAAAGTCCTCCAAAGCCACCAAAAAGTCCAAGAACAACAATGGCAAGGCTATACAACGCACCTCCGAAAGCGACGAGGAAGACATCGAGATTGATGAACAAGCATCTACACCCGCTCCAAAAGCACCCACCAAGCCCACCAAAAAGACTCCTTCAACAGCAGAACCAAACCAAACAATCGTCCAAATGCTCCAACGCCTCGCAAAGCCTCATCTCACGAAACTCTCTTACCCCATCATCTGCAACTCTGCAACAACCTCCTGCTCCATCTGCACCTCTCCCTCCTACGCAATTCGCGGCTGCTCATCCACCCCCCGCAAGATCAAGATCTACGATTTTGGCCAAGGTAACACAGAAATTCCTGATGCGAATCAAGCAGGAAATGCAATGACTATGGCAGTCAAACCTAGAGACACACATTTGTGTCTGGTTTGCACGACAAGTTACATGAAGATTTTGATGTGCAGTAACCACGACATCAGTCCTACTTCTGTACCACTTGCATCTCACCACTCTACATCCTCATCCTCATCCTCTTCTTCCTCCACCACACCCTACACGTCCACAGACCTACAACTCACCTGCTCAGTCTGCCCCTCCCCAGCAACCTATACCTGCGACCACAACTGCGGAGCAAGATTCTGCGACACCTGTGCTAGCAAGGTACACGGAGAGTGCAATGGCAGTCTAAGTGGTATGCTTGATACTATCAAAGATGAGGTGAACGAGGAGTATAAACAAGGATTGAGGGCTGATGCGGAGTTATTGAGAAAGGGGGGTGAGTTGTGGAAGTTTTTGGGGAGGATGTCGAGGAAGAGAGTTGCTTGAAAGGTACCGAGGCAGAGAGGCAGGGAGGCGCGGAGAGGAGAGCGAAGAGCAGAAGCGAGAAGCGGGAGAGAGAAAGAAGAAAAGGGAGAAGAAGAAAGAAAGAAAGAGGAAAAGAGATCTTTAGTGATATATCTGAAGCTCTGCGATGAGGAGCCGTGGATCTGGTTCATACTCCTCAGATAGCACAGCCAGATAGCCAGCCTGCCATAATTTGATCTTCATATCATTTATACCCATACCTTTTCCCCCTTGCTTGGCTGTCTTACGTGTGAGACTAGCTATCAGGATGTATTGTCTTATGCACTCCCATCATACAACCTCTTAGGATTGAATACGAGAAGTTCCGATGCTGACCACTCTTGGTGCACGGATACCAATCTAGACAACAGCCGACATCCTCACAAGTGTAATCACTAAGCAACGTCAGAAGAAGGAAAAATTCTTGTATCGAAGGCTGACTATCTGGCTTGACTATAATCAAAGCCAAAATGCTGCCTCAATAGCTCCTGCCCAGTCCAAATGCGACCACCGTATTCGGATCTCTGCTTTCTGGTCTGACATCGATCTGCTCAGAATATCGACTGGCTGTCGCACGTGATACCCTCCCAGTAGTTCTTGAGTGCCTGGAAGGATCCTGCGAAGCTTTCGAGCGCAGGTTAGACCTTCGGGCTGGTTCTGTGGGTATCAGAAGGCTTGAGTTGTAAGGGTCATGCTCGAGAACGACTGAAGGCCCGACAGACGGAGGTGGCGCGGAATGATAATTGTACCTGGACGGTTTGACCCTAGCTGTGGAGGTTTCTTCGGATACGCGTGATAAGTTGTTGCTGGCTCGTTGGTGACTCCGTGGCTCTGCCCAATCTTGGCCTTCGACTGTGCCACTTGGCAGTCTGATGCTGCCAGATCGGATATGAGAGGAGCTGGTTGCATGTCGAGGAGGCAAGCGTGGGCTTTCCTGCAGATACCTCTTCAAGGGTCTGTTGTAGGGTACCATCCGCATCCCAGAGCCGGGGTCTGACGATTCAGAAGCTTGCTGATCTGCGAGTTGGGCGATCATAGGTATGGGGCGCTCTTCCTGATTTCCGCTGAGTTGAGTTGATGGTGGTGAGGGATCTTCATCGTTGTCGGTACGATATCTTGCAAAGGGTTTGCCTTCATCATTTGTCATAAGGAATTCGAGTTCCTCGATTTGGGCATCAATAACTTTGACACGTTGGCGATTTGCTGCAGATAGTCGGACGATGGGGTTGGTATAGATCTTGCGCAGACGTTGCAAACGGTTCAGCCTGCACAATGGGTTGGTCTCCAAGACGAGTTGTTCAATGAGACTCTTGGAATGGTGATTCTCGATAACCCGCATGAACCAGGTAGGATGTCGTGCCAACGGAACCACTTGAGAGGCTCTGGTGATGGTCAGCAATTGTTCGGACGTCCATGTGGGTGAGATCATGATCAGGCGGTAGGTCGATGGTGGCCAACGGTTGGACACCTCTCCAAGGAGTAACCGCAGCAATGCATATTCCAGATAAGAGACGAGCTTCTCCGAGTGCTCATAGCAAATGTTGGGCGACTCACATGCTTCCCATCTCACTTCCATGGCGACTCGGCTCAACATAGGCGGCCCTAAACTCTTGGAGTACAGGGTCTGGAGCGACAACAGGACTCGGCTGGGTTCTGGGGACTACGGTCACGCCAGATGCAGTCACGTATTGTGGTTCTGCGGCCGGTTGTGTATTTGGTTGAAATAGTTCTCGCTGTAGTCTTCCATTATCTGCGGGAACAGCTGGTCTCGGCCTGGAGTTGTTGCCGCCCATGTTGACTGCGTTCGTAGTGATGTACCAGATGAAGCGATGTTGTAGCCTGCTAGCAGGTAGTAATGGTGCGTGTCCCGCCGACTGTAGAGATGCTTTTCGACGATGGCTGCTTAGGAAGTAGGTTGGATGGTCAGGCTTTGGGAAAAATTAGATTACCAGAGGTTGAGCGAGGCAGTGTCGACCACTCGTGGTTTCCTCAAGTACAGATTGGACCAACATCTCATCACATAAGCCGTCGCTTCCCAAGTTGTCAAGAGGTCGAGCATGGAGGAACTTCTCAGACATGGTGGAGTTTGGAAATTTTGTTTGATAATCGATAGCCGACGGTCGAGCAAAGTCGTGCACTTTGACATGCATGCTTGACCTCAGATTACCCAACAAGCAAAGTACCTAGCTTTTTATATTCGTCAGAATGATGGGTTTCGAGAAGCGTCCCACTACACTAGCCAGAATGTCGAGTTGTCATGGAGTCTGTGAACCGCAGCATGGATCTGATCAGTGAAACCTGTCTGTTCAAATCAGAAATGCTCTTCGAGCGCACATGGTCTTCTTCGATCAAGGGTATTTCGTGGAGGTCGCTCGTTGTACGAATCTGGTGCCGTCTCACGCTCGCTCAACCACCCTTATCAGCCTTATCGCCTGGAATGTCACTATGATGAGATCTTTGTTGAGAAAGAAAGGCCTCAAGCTCAATCTTAAATCTGCTAGCACATATACCACTGGAAGGCGCTGAGTTGCATTCTATCAGGACTTCTTCGACAGCAGATATCTCAAAAGCAGCGAGCAGGAAGATGAAAGGAGTCATGGCAGGCACGCGGTCTCGGGCAAACACCCTGTCAGACAGCGTATTTTCAGTGAGTAATTTCTCTTTCTGTCGGGCACTTGAACATGCCGCCTTTGAGTACCGTACTGCGGCGACCGAGGACAACTCTGGACTCTGGAGACTGGACAAAAAGGAGGTAAGGAAGAGAGAGACCGCGCGGTCGAAATGTCGCCGAGAAGACCCGAGGTTGGCCGTATCGGCGTCATGCACTTGTACCCAAATGACGGCCTTAATTTCTCGTCTCCTGACCCTTGTTGGTCCATACCCGGTACACATTCTGTTCTGGAAGTCACATCTCTAGCCACATCACACCTCACGCCACGCTCGACGACGTTGCTGTCTATTGAAATATCACCCGGTAGTACCTATCAATTGGAGCAGCGGAGCAAATCGGCGCGGGGGAGACAGACAACCCCGCCATCTCCATCTACGACGGAAACTACCAACCCAGCGGTAGTCACGCGGGAATCGTAGCTGCTGCAAAACTCCAGGGCTTTCTCGTCAAAGAATTGCTTACTGTATCTTTGTTCCTGCCGTTCTCCCGTCATTTTGTCGAGCAGCAATCACTCTACCTGCTTCTCTTCAAGCCGCTACAAGCCGCTGGCTCGGAACATTACCACGGCAAACCATTGACCACTGGATTCTCCTCCCTACCTACTTTTCTATTGACACACCTTCGCAAATACGACGACCATGGCTTTGGATCAACCTCCCTCGGAAACGAGCCAGCAGTACAAGCCCGAGATGCGCAAAGTGCCCGACGGCCAGATGATGCGTCCAAACAGGAAGACTAATGGCAGCGGCGTTCAGGCTCCGGAGACCAGGATCTGTGTTGTTATGGTTGGCCTCCCAGCCAGAGGAAAGAGTCTGATAGCCCAGAAAGGTATTACAATTCAACCCCTGATCCCGTGAACGATATTAACATGTTTGCAGTTGTTCGCTATCTTCGCTGGCTCTCGGTCGACGCAAAGACCTTTAACGTAGGCCAATATCGTCGTACCACCACTCCCAACCCATCCGCCGAGTTCTTCGATACAAGCAATGCAGAAGGAGAAAGAATGCGCAAAGCTGCCGCCGAGGCTGCTGTGACCGATATGATCAAATGGTTTGACAACGGCGAGGGCCTCGTTGCAATTCTCGATGCTACCAACTCGACGAAAGCAAGAAGACGTTGGATCCAGGACCGTTGTGATGCCGCCAATGTACAGACCATGTTTGTCGAGTCAAAATGTGACGACGAAGAGCTTGTCATGTCCAACATCAAGGAGGTCAAGACCACATCACCCGACTATCTAGGACAAGACCCCGAGGTTGCTGCACAAGACTTCAGAAAGAGAATCAGGAATTACGAGAAGGTGTACGAGACATTGGACGAGGATGAGGCCGACCTTACATACTGCAAGCTGATTGACGTTGGACATCAAGTCATCATCAACAAGATCCAAGACTATCTTCAGTCCAGAGTAGTCTACTACTTGATGAACCTGCACATCAAACCACGTTCGATTTGGCTGTCACGAGTAAGTTCTCGGCGATGCATGCTCTGCCCACTGTATTGATGCTAACTTCTGCAGCACGGAGAGTCTGAGTACAACCTGTCAGGCAAGATTGGTGGTGATGCCAACATTAGCGAGAGAGGTCAGATGTATGCCAAGAAGCTGCCCGAGATCGTGAAGCAATCAGCTGGAGACCTTGAACTCACGGTGTGGACTTCGACGCTGAAGAGAACCATCCAAACTTCGAAATATCTACCTTTCGAGAAGCTCTCATGGAAGGCGCTGGACGAACTGGACTCTGGTGTTTGCGACAGCTTGACGTATGCAGAGATCGAAGAACGGTATCCAGCAGACTTCAAGGCTCGCGATGACGACAAATACAACTATCGCTACTTGGGCGGTGAAAGCTACAGGGATGTGGTCATTCGTCTCGAGCCCATCATCATGGAGCTGGAGCGCAGCGAGAACATCCTGATCGTGACACATCAGGCAGTGTTGAGATGCATCTACGCCTACTTCATGGGTGTTGACCAGGCGAAGAGCCCTTGGATGGAGGTTCCTCTACACACACTGATCAAGCTTTCGCCCAGAGCATACGGTACACAAGAAGAGAGATACTCGGCCAAGATTCCCGCAGTAAGCACCTGGCGTGGCAAGGGATCAAAGGCCCAGCATGAGGACCCCGGTCCTGGTGAAGGGACTGTTGATATTCAGGTGAATGGAAAGCCAACCAAATAAGTTCCCTTACACACGGCAATGGCGTTGCGGGGATGGAGGTGAATGCAGGCGCCGGCTCTTCTTCTTGAAAAAGAGACAGCACGGATTGGACAAGACAGACAACGCATAAACGTCTGATGCCCAAACATTCATTGTATACGTAGAGCATAAGCAAATGACAGCTGCCATGTCTCAGTTTATTGGAGTGCAGCTGAGATGAATACTGAAAGCCTTCAGGGTCCACCTTGATCAGCTATACCTACCCCAAGCTACCACACATCTGCTCTGACCATGCTTTGATGAGCTCGACAGATGCATACAACTTCAACAATTAATAAAATAAGTGAATTGAAAGTATCTCAGGATAGATGTAGTACTGTATCCTCCAGACGATTCTCCAAGTGTCTTTGGTACGAGTTCGAATAAATTAAAAGTCTGACGTGGTTGGTCCGTGACTTGGTTGACAGCGGCGGAAAGCAAACGGCTCTTGCCGAATGATATCAAGTCGGAGAGCTCTACGAGACGAATGAGGAAGGCACTCTCGGACCTTTGGAAGTTTCACTCGCGCGCATTGTGAATTCTGCAACACAACAAGATCCTTGAAGCGCTGCAACCGCTGAAAGATTTGTTGTCACTTACCTATCCGGTGCCCCGCCCGACTCCAACTTCGACACAGTTCACAACGCTTCGACCAGCGAGATTCTAGTCGACCCGCATCTGACGGAGCAAATTGTAGCCATCGTGACGTTCCTGCTTCACGCCCTACCAGCTGCAGCTTTCCGTCCATCTGTTTGCACCACTCATCCCAACCACGCATACATTTGTCTACACATCTCCGCATCTTCTGGTCCTTTGCCGCCGCAGCAACACTTCACGACCATCGGATCAGTCGCAACCATAGCCAGACACAGCACATAACCTGGTGAAGCGCAAGACTTGCGCTCGTGTCTCGGCACGCCATGGGGAGGATTAAGAAGACCGCCACCGAGCGTCATGAGGCGACTATCGTGAGTTGGGCCATCTCCATTCGCGTAGCCGATCTGACTAACCTTTGCCATAGTCACCTTACATTACCAACTTCATCAAGACTCTGGTCGAGCTACCTCTGCACAAGGTGCCCGAGCACATCGCTTCCTTCCCACACAACTGGCCGTTCCCTAGAGGCGACCTGTATCACTGGATCGCCCCATTAAATCGATTCGATCGCATCCTTGAGGGTTTCACCACCGTGTATGCTTTGGACAAGGGCCCACAGACACAGCCATTCGAGCTACGGCTACTACAGAAGGGCGATGCTGAGGATGGTTCGGTGACCGAAGTGTCGGTGCAAGAGCTCGAGGTATGCGGATATTCAGCCGATGGAGATCGCGAGCTCGTAGAGAGCGTCCTCAACTTTACTCGTATCCTGCTTGAGCGTTGTGGCAACCGCAGTCTGTATGCTAGCAGCGCACATCTCAACCACCTACTCAACAACGTCTCCCTCAGCCTGCTCAAGATTACTCTTCGTGTTAGTTTGCGCCTGGCTCAGAGATACCATACTTCGCGAATGCGCGTTGCTTCGCCCCATTCCCTCAACGCTCTGCTGGCTGGCCACTACAGCATCAACCTTGACCGCATCCAGAAACTCGCCAGCCCCTTCCCCAAGAAACCTGTGGCTGCCCCGATCTTTGGTCAAACCCCGAACAAGAATAAGGAAAAGGAGGATGCTATCAACCCGGGGATCAACACTTCCGACATCGAATCTTTGGTCAAGGCCAAGGATGTTCCGTCATCGTACAAGGAGGAGCTTTCTAGTGTGCACTTGACCTACTACGACAAGACTGATGTATCTGCACCTGCATCATCTGTCGAGGCTCGCGCCCCTAACACGCCTGGTTCGCCCATGCCTCCCGTCACACCTACCCCTGTGCGTCGTACTTCAAACTTGGGTCCCGGCTCAGCACGCAGTGAACGTGTGATCAACACCACAGACGCCCCCGAGACACCAGTACGTGCTCAACAACCAGAGAACCCTTCAACCGGACCTAAGACCTTTGAACTTTCTTCTGCTCAAGTTGGCGCTACCGAGGCTTGGAAAGTGATTGAAGAGAACGTCGCAAAGGTGCCTGAGGATAGTCAGTACGACCTACTTCAGAGAGTCCGTGTGGCTTCTGCTTTCCAGACATCAAGAGCAGCCGTCCACGATTTGGTCGCCGTCAGGATTCTGGCCATCTCAAATTTGGCTTATGTTTATGGCGAGACAACGTTCCATCAACGTATCGGCCAGCCTGATTCTGAGGAGCCTCGCCGAACTCAGCTGGCTCAGCAACTCACAGACATGCTCCAGCCTCCCAGTTCTGGCCAGGAAGAAATCTCTCGCGAGATGATGGTGATCGTTATACAAGCCCTGGAGGCTTTGGCCAAATGCAAATCCAAGACTAGCGAAATTGCCAATGCTCTCAACATCACTGTCAGTCATGGTGTTCTCTTCTATGTTCTCAGAAAGATTCTTGCCACTCTTGGTGACGAAGAAGCCACAGGCCAAGATCACGAATGGTGCAAGGATGTCTTTGAACTGGTCATGACTCTCACTCCAGCAGCACCGCACCCGCAACGTAACGCGGACGTCCTTGTGGCAGCTGGCTTTGTAGGCATCCTGGTTGATATCCTCAACCTTCGCACGAAGCAAGCTGAGATCTACTTCCCCATCGCTCTTGGTTTCTTCGATAACTTCATCCACAATGGAGTGCGAGATGCCTTCCAGGCGATCGTGAATGCCAAAGGCTTGGATGTACTCGCTGATCTCACTGCTTTTGAAGTTCAACGCTCGCTCGAGGCAGCTCAGAAGCAAGAAGGCCTTCCCACTGAGTACAAGACCAAGATCACCGACTTCCAAATCCCCTTCAACTCTCAGCAGACCCTACGCCAGCTTCTCAAGTTCGTCGCCCACATGTACCATCACAATGTTGGCACGGATGATCGTTTGCTACGTAACTTTGTTGACTCGCCACAACTTCTCGGAGCACTTCGCACCATCTTCGACAATGCGCCTGTCTTCGGTTCAAATGTATGGAGCGGAGCCATGAACATCCTCAGCAGCTTCATCCATAATGAACCCACCAGTTACCAAGTCATTGCTGAGGCAGGATTGAGCAAGGGTTTCCTCGAAGCTGTTACCCAACAACCGATCACCGTTTCCGACGTGGTCGTCGAGAATGCTGAGAAGGACGATGAAGATATTTCCGAGGATAAGCCTGATGAAGACACAACCCAAAAGTCAGTCGTTCCGGAAGCCTCGAACAAGGAAGATTCGTCCGTGGATTCACCTAAGGCATTGGGCATTCTTCCTGTTGGAGAGACCATGCGCGAAATCCCTACAGCTTTCGGTGCCATCTGTCTCAACGAGAACGGTATGCGTATGTTCCAGGCATCACAAGCTTTGGAGAAGTTCCTAGAGATCTTCGAGAGCCCTGAGCATGTCAAGGCTATGGAAGAGGACGCCGAGGTTCCCCAGTACATCGGTACTGCCTTCGACGAGCTGGTTCGTCATCACCCACAGCTCAAGGAGAGAACTTCAAACGCTGTCGTGGGTATGGTTCGCAGGGTTATGACCATCTGTCAACGCCGCGCTGAGACTAAGGGTGTCGGTGCCAAACTCTGGCTCCAGGGCGATCAAGGCTTGCAAGTAGCAGGAGGGCGCGACGCTCTGAGCGGTATGAACGACGCACAAGTCGAAAACGCTTATGATGCTGATGACACCAATTTCTCTGCTCGTACCGAATCTTCGTCACCAGTCACAGAATCTGAGCTTGAGAGTGATGTCCTTGTCAAGGGCCGTGGTGGTGGTCAGTCTAGCTCAGACTTCATCGCTATGGTCTGCAGATTCCTCGGTGGCTTCTTGAGTAACCATAGCATGGCTACGGCTTTCTGTGAGGCTGCGGGTGCCGAGATCCTGCTCGATATGGCCACTGCTGCTTGTAATCCATACAACTTCCACGAGACGCTCGCTCAGCAGGAACTTATCAGAGTGCTCCAACAGTTGGTCGAACACAAGGCTCATTTGATTCTCCCATCTCTCGCTCGTCGCTTACAGCTGGCCTATTTCCAGCTCAGGCCATTGGCAGAGCACAAGCCTGGAAAGACCTACTTCAGCGATCTGACGGAACCGACCACAGACCGAAGCTCTCAAAACAACCTCGTGGTCTTAAACGCAACATACACAGCCAAGGCCATGGTTCAGGCTCAATTCCTCTGTCATGTCTTTTCTCAGGTCTTCTCCATGCATGTCTACCATGCTGGCCGTACTGTGCCTCATCACTTCTTCGGTCAGGTCAATCTGACTGACATCTACACCGACTTAATTGACGATCTGGGCCAACTGTACTCTTCGTGTGTCTGGGAGGCCATCACAATGCGCAACAACATGCCTGAAGACTGGCAAAAGCAAATCCACATCTCTGGCATGAGTTTCGACCATAGCGAGGCCGATAACGTTATGGGTCTATCTACTTCCAGCAACTCTCAATCCAACAATGCCGAGTCTGGAGCCTCATCTCAAGGACAGCAAGATGGCGAGGCTAAGAAAGTTGAGGCACGTAACACTGCCCAATTCAAGAACTGCCAGATCCTTGCATCGCTATCTAATCAAGTGTCTACTGGCATTCTTTCCTTCTTCCAGGCCATCGGCAAATCATTGCTGTGGAAGCATTCTTCACGCACTATCCTGAGCGACTATCAGAGGCAAAACGCAAGCAAGATGGCCGAGCACCTGGCACGCGCATTGATCAATCACATCTCGACTGCCCAGCCATCGACCATGCCGGAAGTTGATCGTGTCGCTTATGACATTGTCGTTCTCACCTCAACTTTGCAGACCTTGGTTGATGAGCGAAAGACTACCCGTACTGGTGGTACCCATCGCGAAGTCTTCTCTCTGGTGCTACTTGCGTTCTATCAGAAGGGCGGTTTCAAGGAGCTGGAGAAGCGTCTGCAGCAATTCGGCAAGCTTATCGAACAATACAAGGAAGCCTCTCAAGACACGTCCACCGCCGAACAGGTCTCTCCGTCCAAGCATATTCATGCTCTGGCACTTGCTGGTATCGATAAGATTCTTGACTTCTACAACAAGATCAGTCAATCCAAGAACATCACCGACGCTCAGCAGACTAACGTTATGGCTGTCCGGGATCGTCAGAAGAGCGACTTCTTCATGGGTGCTCAATTTGTGGTCGAGCTCCGTAACGCTGTTCTTCCTCAAATCAGTCAGATGTGGAAGTCTTCCGTCATGGAGGCTCTACCTCCGCACAGCGTCAAGTCCATTGTCGACCTGCTCAAACTCATCCTTGAGGGTGAAGGCGAGTCTAATGCTGTCAAGCGCAGTGAGAACCTGAAGCGTCGTGTCGCCGCCGAACCTCGCAAGTTCAAGGTTCGCTCAGACTCTAAGGACGCTCTGATGGCGGAAGGTCACGAAGACGAGGAGCTCTGTGTCGAAGCGCTATATCGCTGCAACAACAACGTGGCAGCGGCCAAGGAGTACTACGTACTACGAAGAGACAACCCTGACAATCACATACCTCTGTTCCCTCTCCCATCACATGATGAGATTGAACCTCCTGCTCAGGAAGCTTCTGACGACGCCGCGAACCAGTCTATGGCTTCTGGCGGTGTACCCTCGGTCGAGATGCAGGATGCAGATGAAGCTGGCTCAAGTACCCAAGACACTGATGGCGATCGCTCAGAGGCCGATCTACTTCTCGGCAATGGTAATCGTCGTTTGGTGCTACCTCCGGATATGCTCAATGGCGGCCTCGCCGAAGTTCTTTCAAACGCTCTTGGTGGCGGAGAAGAGCTGATGCGTGCTCTTCCAGTTCACAGACGTCCGTCAGACGAGGCCCAGAGACCCGCTGACGTTGTGACAGAAGAGAGCTTTGTTACTGTTGATGATCTCGATGACAAGCGTAAGGACGTCAGAGATGGACTCATCGATAGATGTCTTGATGTTCTCAATACCCACACAGAGGTCACTTTCGAACTTGCAGACCTCATCACAGCCGCAATCACAAAGGCTGGCCAAGATCAGTCATCGAAGGTGGAGATTGGCGAGACATTGGTTAATTCTCTCATGTCTCTCAGACCCGAGGAGGGAACTCCACTCGAGGGCAAGAAAATTGCATCATATGCTCATCTCCTCGCTCTGGTCCTACAAGACCGCGATTTCTTCAATGCATCTCTTGACACCTTGACAGAAAATTTCGAATACTTTGGCGGTTTCATCAAGATGTTCCAAGGACAGAAGCCCGAGGAGACTTCGCCTTGGGTCAGCAATGTGCTTCTAATCATCGAACGCGTTCTGGCCGAGGACGAGAAGCCTCAGCAAGTTCAATGGACATTGCCACCGTTCGAGGATCCCTACAAGGAGCAAGACATTGTCGAGCTCAAGCCTCCGATCGTTGCCGATGAGAAGAAGACCACAATCTTCGACGCCCTGGTCGAGATATTGCCCAAGATTGCCAAGGATGAGACTCTTGCACTCTCAGTCACCCGTACGCTTGTGATTCTGACTCGTCGTCGCGCTCTTGCAAAGAAGCTCGGAGAGAAGCTATCAATCTCAAGACTCTTTGTCATGATGAAGCAGCTCGCAGGTATTGCAGGTGAACGTCTTCAGAGCACATTCCTCATCCTCCTCCGTCACATTATCGAAGATGATGAGACCATTCGCCAAATCATGCGTACTGAGATTCAATCCACATTCGAGAGCAAGGGAATGGCTAGAAGCTACGACACGACATTGTACACCAGAACTCTGTACCACCTCGCACTGCGCAGTCCCGAAATCTTCGTCGAGGTCACCAACGAGAAGGTGCAACTCTCAAGATGGGACCAGAACCGTCCTGGCGGTGCACAGCCGCTCATGTTGAAGAAGGTTGACAAGCCTGAAGAGACCAAGAAGACAGAAGAGTCTACTGAGGGCGAAGTCAGCGCCGCTCCTGAACGCCCCACCATCGAGCGTACTAAGACAGGTGACCTCAAGCCTCCATCGATTGAGAACCCTGATGGTGTCATTCAGTTCTTGCTCAAGGAACTTTCTTCATACAAGGATGTTGAAGACAAGGAAGTACAGCCTGCCAAATCTGCTTCTCTAGATGCCCCTGCGGCTGCCACTCCTTCTGATGTAGAAATGTCTGATTCAACCCCGACTCCAGTGGCTGAACCTGCATCCATTTCTACAGCAGATACCGAGGCTAAGCCGTCTGAAAACAAGCCGGTATTCAAGGCTGATCAACACCCAATCTTCGCTTACCGCTGCTTCATTCTGCACTGCTTGGTCGAACTCCTTGGGTCGTACAACAGAACCAAGGTCGAGTTCATCAACTTCTCACGCAAGGCCGAGCACCAAGCATCAACACCATCCAAGCCTCGCTCTGGTCTCTTGAACTACTTCCTTACAAGCTTGATTCCGATTGGGTCTTTGAACCACCCTGAAGACATTCCTTCGAAGAAGCAGGCCGCCACTGCCAACTGGGCTATCAATACTATTGTATCCCTGTGCTCGAAGACGAGTGAGCGTATGATCGGTCTGAAGATCTCGACCAGCGACGAAGAGTCTGACCTTGCCTATGTTCGCAAGTTCGTCTTGGAACATGCTCTCAGAGCATACAAGGATGCACTGGCCTCTTCCGAGCCTCTTGATCAGAAGTACGCACGTCTCCTCAGTCTGGGCAACCTCTTCTACCGCATGTTGACCGGCAAACAACAATCCGGCGTCAACCACTCCATGCTCGAGATGGTGACCGTCTCTCAGAAGCAACTTGGTCGCTTCATGTACGAGAAGAACTTCATCACCGCTTTGACATCCTCTATCGCCGAACTTGACCTCAATTTCCCTGGCGCAAAGCGTGCAGTCAAGTACATCCTTCGCCCTCTCAAGTTGCTAACTGACATTGGCGTTACTCTGAGTATCTCTGGAGATGTCTCTGCACCTGGCACTACTGAAGATGACGAGATCTCTTCAGCCACTTCAGTTTCCGATGACGACAATGAGCGTGAAGAGACTCCTGACTTGTTCCGCAACTCCACCCTCGGCATGTTCGAAACCGCAGACAGTGATGACGACGAGGATGAGTCCGGCTCCGACGAAGCCGAAGAGTACTACGAGGGCGACGAGTACGGCGAGGAAATGGACTACGATGAGTACGAAGAAGGCGGCCCCGGTATGCATGAAGGAGATGTTGTCAGTGACGAAGATGACGATATCGATGGCATGGGACCCATCGAAGGCCTTCCTGGTGACATCGACGTTGAAGTTGACATGGATGAAGACGAGAGCGGTGACGATGACGACGATTCCGACATGGACGAAGCCGACTCAGACGAAGGCGATGATATTGAGATCATTGACGAAATTACTGGCGACGATGAGAATGCTAGTATGGAAGAAGATGATGACGATGAAGACGACGATGAGGAAGACTGGGATGACGACGATGATGATGGTGACGACCCTTACCACCATGGCGCTCTCCCTATGGATGCTCTCGTGCCTGCTCATGGCGGTCCATTCGGCGGTGCCGTCGTTCTCGAAGACGACCGTTCAGATGTCATGGACCAGATGGAAGGTGATGACCCTATCATGACTCTTGATATGGGTGGCCCTGAGCAATACTTTGAGGATGAGATGGCTGAAGACGATGAAGACAACGAGGAAGATGAGGACGAAGAAGTACTCGGCTACGAACCCGAACATGACGACCCTGAGAACGACGAGATGGAGTGGGGCTGGGAGACTGCCGCTATGCCTTCAACACATGGATGGCGCCGTCCTGGAGGTCCCTTCTACACTATGGATGACCAACCCCTCGGTATTCCTCGCTCGCATCGTGGAGGCGCTGCAGGTGGCGGCGATCAAGATGGCACCAACCCTCTCCTCCAGCGATCGGATCGCAGGCCTACTGCAGGCGCTCCACCTCGTCCCGACATGCCTGATTGGCTTTCTCAGCACCGATCTCGCCTTGGTGGCCAAGATGGACTCTCCTTCGTAAGCGATCTTATCCAGATGGTCGGACCTTCGGGAGCTAGAATCAGTGTCGTTGATGGCTCTGGTGGTCTTGCCTTCCCACCTGCTGCTTTGGCTGGTGGCATTGGTGGTATGCCTCCTGCTGTTTTCCACATTGCCGGTAATCCCGGCAGATTCGGACTACCTGATCTCCGTGCCCTCCAGCGCATAACCAGAAATCTGACTGGCCGTGATGCACCATCAAGCGGAAGAGCCTCTTCTACCGATCCCGGTACAGCAGTCTCCTTCACACCTACTCTCACAACTCTCCGTTGGCAAGAAGAGGCTCGCTTGCTGTTCGGTCATCATCATCTCGAGAGAGCGATGAAGCTTGTCGACTCATTGTTACGTCTTCTCGTTCCTCCTGCTATGGAAGCCAAGCGTCAGAAAGACAAGGCTGATGCTGAACGTAGAGCTGCCGAAGAGAAGGCCCGCGAAGAGCAACGCCAGAAGGAAGAGGAAGAGCGTCTTGAGCGTGAGGCTCGTGAACAGCGCGAGCGAGAAGAACGTGAAGCCAAGGAAGCCGAAGAGGCTGCAGCTCGGGCTCGCGAGGCCGCCGAGCGTGGTGAGACCACAGAAGGCACTGAGAGCATGGAAGGCGTCGAACAGCCAGCAGGAGAAGATGCCGCCGAAGCTGCACCCAGAGTCATGACCAACATTCGTGGTAGAGAGATTGATATCACTCACCTCGGCATTGACCTGGAGTACCTGGACGCACTTCCCGATGATATGCGTGAGGAAGTCATCATGCAACAGTTCCAGGAGCAACGTTCTCAGGAACGCACTCAGGACACCTCTGCCGGGCAGCCGAGCAGATCTAGCGAGATTAACCGCGAGTTCCTTGATGCGTTGCCGCCAGACATTCAAGCCGAACTCCTTGCTTCTGAAGCAGCTGACCGTCGCCGTCGTGAACGCGATGACCAGCGCCGCAGAGCAGCTGCCAGCGGCAACGCTCCACCTCAGGCCGGTGACATGGACATGGCAGACTTCTTCGCTACTTTGAACCCGGCTCTGCGCCAACAAGTTCTCTTGGATGCTGACGCTGGTACACTTGCCGGTATGCCTGCTGAGTTCCAAGCTGAAGCTCGCAATCTTCTGGGCAGAATCGAACGTCACCGTGGTAGCGCCCGTGAAAGACGCGAGAGCGATCGTCCTCAAGATGAACAGGAAGCTCCCGAACCCGAAGAGCAGCGCGTCCGCAGACCTGTTATTCAGATGCTCGATAAATCTGGCGTGGCTACCCTCCTGAGATTGATGTTCGTCGCCATGCAAGACAGCGCACGCACCACAATGCAGGCAATCTTGTCAGACATCTGCAAGAATACCCAGAACCGCGCCGAGGTTATCAGTGTCCTTCTCTCCATTCTACAAGATGGAAGCTCCGATGCCAATGCTTTGGAGAAGAGCTTTGCTCACCTCACCCTCCGTGCCAAGCAGATGTCTGGACAAAAGACACCACAGCCTCTCAAGCGCAGTTTGACTGGCTCGCAATTTACATCGCCTGGCACAGATATCTCGCCCCTCATGATTGTGCAGCAATGTCTTTCGACTCTAACCCATCTGGCCAACGAGAACCCTCGTGTCAGCTCATTCTTCCTTTCAGAACATGAGACCAGCATCAGCCAGAGAGCCAAGTCGCTGAAGAAGGGTAAGGGCAAGGAGAGCAAGGCTGCCAAGTATCCTCTCAACGCACTCCTCACGCTCCTTGACCGCAAGTCTATCATTGAGAACTCTTCTGTTATGGAAGCTCTCGCCTCTCTGCTTATCCGCGTTACTGAGCCTCTGAAGATTCTTCTCAGAAAGGCAAAGGACGCCGAGAAGGAGAAGGGCAAGGCTGCCGAGGCTATCGCCAGTGCATCTACCGATGTCCCCATGACCGAGGGCGAGACTTCAGCTACCACTGACGCTCCTGCCGAGGCCGACAAACCACAAGAATCCGCTACCAAGCCGGAAGAGAAGAAGAAGCACAGGGATCTCACTCCTCCTGAAGTTCCTGAGGAAAACCTCCGCTTGGTCGTCAACATTATCGCTGCACGTGAGTGCAACGCAAAGACCTTCCAGAGTACCCTCGACATCATCAACCACCTCTCAGCTATTCCTGGTGCCAAGGACACATTCGGTAAGGAGCTTGTACACCGTGCCCAGGACTTGGGCGATGCTGTCCTTGTTGATCTGCAACAATTGGCTCCTCAGATTCAGAATGCTAAGACTAGCACTGATATCCAAGGTATTGCTTTGGCCAACTTCTCGCCAGCGAGCTCTCACCAGAGCAAGCTGTTGCGTGTGCTGCTTGCGCTCGACTACCTCTTCGACCCCAAGCGCTCCGGATCTCAGGCATCCACCTCAGCTGATGCCTCGCCCTCAAAGGCCCGCCAGGATCTGCTGTCGACACTCTACGAGACATCGACATTCGCCAAGCTCTGGTCGAACTTGAGTGACTGCTTGACTGCTATTCGCGAACGTGGCAGCATGAACAATGTGGCTACCATCCTCCAGCCCTTGATCGAGTCGTTCATGGTTGTCTGTAAGAACACTACTTCCAAGGAGGCCAACCTTGCTGCTTCACAGGAACTGTCAAGTGGTACTCCCCAACCAGACTCGCGCATTGAGAAGCTCTTCTTCTCTTTCACCGAGGAGCACCGCAAGATCCTCAATGACCTTGTTCGCAACAACCCCAAGCTTCTCAACGGCACATTCGACGTTTTGGCCAAGAACTCCAAGGTGCTCGAGTTTGACAACAAGCGCAACTACTTCACTCGTAGAATGCACACTCGCAATGCTGAGGAGCGCATTGCTCATCCTTCGGTGCAGCTCAACATTCGTCGTGAACAGATCTTCTTGGACTCTTTCAAGAACCTCTACTTCAAGACACCCAACGAGATCAAATATGGCAAGCTTAATATTCGCTTCCATGGCGAAGAGGGTGTCGACGCTGGTGGTGTTACTAGAGAGTGGTTCGCAGCTCTCTCAAGACAGATGTTCAACCCTGACTATGCTCTGTTTAACCCTGTCGCTTCCGACAGAACAACCTTCCACCCCAACCCCATGAGTGGCATCAACGATGAACATCTCACCTTCTTCAAGTTTGTTGGTCGCATCATCGGAAAGGCCATGTACGAGGGTCGTGTCTTGGATTGTCATTTCAGCAGAGCCGTTTACAGACGTATCCTTGGCAAGCCAGTTTCACTCAAGGATATGGAGACTCTGGATCTGGACTACTACAAGTCGCTCTGTTGGATTCTCGAGAATGATATTACCGATGTCACTTTCGAGACATTCTCGGTCGAGGTTGACAGATTCGGAGAGACTGAGACTGTTGATCTCATAGAGAACGGTCGAGACATTCCTGTCACCGAGGAGAACAAGCAGGAGTATGTGCGTCTGGTTGTTGAGCATCGTCTGATCAAGTCAGTCGAGGAGCAGCTTGAGCATTTCTTGAAGGGTAAGTCATGACCACCATATTGTTTATCGTCTTTTACTAACACATATCAACAGGCTTCCACGAGATCATTCCCGCCGAGCTTGTCTCAATCTTCAACGAACAAGAACTCGAACTTCTCATCTCAGGTCTCCCCGACATCGACGTCGACGACTGGAAGAACAATGCCGAATACCACAACTACCAGCAAACCTCTCCACAAATCCAATGGTTCTGGCGTGCAGTCCGCAGCTTCGACAAGGAAGAGAAGGCCAAGCTTTTGCAATTCGTGACCGGAACTTCGAAGGTCCCACTCAACGGCTTCAAGGAGCTTGAGGGTATGAATGGCTTTACCAAGTTCAACATTCATCGTGATTATGGCAGCAAGGACCGTTTGCCTAGCAGTCATACTTGCTTCAACCGTAAGTTTTTCCCCTCGTTGGATGTATGTGGAATAGAATGCTAACTTTAAGATGCACAGAACTTGACCTTCCTGAATATGAGACTTATGAGCAGTTGAGACACCAGATGTACACTGCCATGACTCAAGGAAGCGAATACTTTGGTTTCGCCTAGACGACCTCGACTCCGCATACAATCAAAAACATCTCTTACATCGACGATACTCGCATTTTCAAAGGCGTTTCTGTTTTCTTCTCTTTCCTGCTTTTTCTGCGACAGGAGTTCCGCTATGGTCGTTTTCTCGCGTGGTTGCCTACACTGTTTTACCTTGACTTTGTCATTGCCTGGGCTCCGAGAATTTGGTGATAGGGAAAGAACAAAGAAACGAACGTGCAGGTTTGTGGACTTGTGTCTTTTCTCTGCTACTCAAAGAAGGGGGTTCTATGGTATCTGATAAAGCAACGGGAGAAATGAACATAAAATGGCAGTTTTCACTATTAGCTTTATTTCTTCTGTTTTAGCAAAAATGCGATGTCTGCCTGCTTTCTCAACTGTACGTTCAGACTTAATCCTTGTGCTGGGCGTCGTTATGGATTAGAAGATGAATTATTATCTCGTTGGCGATGTGTAGTAATGTCGCAAGTGCAGGATACATAATTCTATCGGGCGACACAGTGGTGTAAGGAACTTTGACTGGATGTCAGGTGGGCATCCCAGACTAGCACGAATGTGAAGCACTGGTATTGTATAGACCTGTTCTATCTGTGTGGATTTTCGAAGAAGTACCTAGTGGAGCATAATTGTGCAATTTATGAATGGCAGCCAGCGAGGGTTGAAGAAGGAACAATCAACTTTGCCAAGCCCTGTCCGGTCGCAACACTCCAGCGCTCCATCTGCACCTCAACTCCCCATCATATTTATTCCGACAAACGAGGGTTGCGATAGGGCAAACCGGATGCACCGTATCACCGTATACATGGAAGACACGCCGACAGGTTTAGGGCATAGAGCCTCAAGTAACCAATGAAAGGTCATGTTTCGCGATTGCGCAAGGCCTTCCTACGCAATACGGTGGATACGACCGTACCGGTTTACGGTCATCAACAATTTCGATTGCGACTTGTACGTATTCAAGAGGCAGTGCTGTTACGGTAAGGCGGACATGTAAGATGCAGCATATAATATAGAGGTCTACTTAGCCCTTCTCTCTTTTCCTATCATACTTGTGTCTCCACATCTCTCGTCTCTTCCCTCCACGAACACCCTCATCTTCGAAACGATCAGCTTCAGGACCGCTTGCAAGAGATACTATCTATCGAATCGCCCAAGATGTCAGATTCGGATGCTGGAGAGATCAAATTCGTCTTCTATCACTACACTCCTTCCATCGCGGCTGCCATCATCTTTGTCGTACTCTTTGGACTTGGTTTTGTTGGCCATGTCTACTATATCTTCAAGCTGCGTGCTCGCTACTTCATCGCATTCACCATCGGTGTACTTCGTGAGTATCTGAACTCGTTTTCGTCCAGCGCGAGCTAATGCGATACAGTCGAATGCATAGGATACGTCGGTCGTGCGATTTCTCATTCCAACAAGGAAGCTCTCGGACCCTACATCATGCAAAGCCTGTTACTTCTTGTTGCTCCCGCCCTCTACGCCGCTTCAATCTACATGGTACTCGGCCGCATCATCCGTCGCCTCGATGCCGAAGAATACGCCATCATCCGCACCAAATGGCTCACCAAAGTCTTTGTCATTGGCGACGTAATCTCCTTCTTCGTTCAATCAGGCGGTGCTGGTATTCAAGCTACTGGCAACCTCGACTCCTTCAATCTAGGGAAAAACATCGTTATTGCTGGTCTGGTTATTCAAATTATCATTTTCGGCTTCTTTGTGGTTGTTACGGCGCTCTTTCATGTTCGCATTACCAAACTTCCTACGGGCGCTTCGGTGGACTCGAGGGTGAGTTGGCGCAAGCATATGTACGCTATGTACTTCTGCAGCGCTCTCATTCTGGTGCGTAACCTCATTCGTGTGGTTGAGTATGCTCAAGGCAATGATGGATTCATCATCACCCACGAATTCATGCTCTACGTTTTCGACTCTGTTTTGATGTTCTTGGTTACTGCTGTATACCTTGTTCTGCATCCTAGCAAACTGCTTGGAAATGGACATATTGCAGCCAGAAGCGATCCTCAACTCTACGCTATGGAAAGTGGACATTCTGAGGTAAGACTACAATGAGGATGCTAGGCAGAGATGCAGTTGTACTTACAAATATTCTAGTCGCCCCCACAATCAACATCGACACCGTTCAGCAAAGTCGAGAGACGCTAGGTCGCCGGGTAGATCGTCCAAGCATCGCCGCAGCAGAAGTTGAAAAGCAAGGAGTATAGAAAGGATAAACTCTACATGTTACGAACAGGCGTTATTGGGGATATGATGCCCTTGTCGGCAAACCAGCACAGGCATTTACAGTCTGAGAGCCACGATTGGGATCCGTAATTACCAGCAAAATTGTTTCCATTTTCATCTTATCACTGATCGAGCAAAACTCGCTGCCGTCTCTGTCGTCTTTTACACCTCAACTATGGATCTAAGGATGTGTTGGCAGAATCTCTTGCTCGCTGAATATTTTTCTCACCACATGCCATCCACACGCGCCACTCGCCACGCTGAGTATCCTCGGACCACATACAATACACTATAGATCTGTTCTGCCCGCGTTCCATCTCAGACTGAGCTCAAGTCCGCCATTGCCCGCTCAAGCTTCAAGAAGAGGTCTGGTCTTGGTATAGATCATGTGAACACAAGCAAATTGGCATGAATTTCGCGATCGTAGAAGCATAGTGTCGCATTGCTCAAGACGTTTAGAGTAAATAGCAGGCACGTCAAACAAAACTAAGTCTCTGGATAGCTCTCTGAGATTGTAGTCTGCAAAAAGACAAAAACATGATGCTCTCCATCAGGGAATCGAACCCTGGTCTCCCGCGCTTGACGAGATTTTACTCTTGACAAGCGGAAATCATGACCACTAGACCAATGAAGATAGGCCAGCTATGCCGGTATTGGTATGAGCTCGATGTCGGCTTACCGCAATATATCTCTTAGCAATGTGAATCACTGTCGCTTTGGTGCCGTCGCATCAACTGATTTCTCAAGCAATTCCTGAGAATCGTCGCAAATATTAGGTCTCGGCTTTGAGAGGCCAGTCTGCGTGTTGTGGTTTCTCTGCGTGCACGTTGTGGCTAAGGACTTATCCGCGAGAGCAAGATTAGGTTCGCATGCGACACGTTAGAAGGCGGTACAGCAGAGCACCAAATCCCAGTAGCCGACATGAAGTAGAAGAAGTCACGGTTCAGGAAGACCACTCTAGCAAGTCGAACGAAGAAAGACAAAGACAAGGGAAGATATAGACTGGAAGTAAGGTAGTAATACTGTAATGTTGCTGCGCTGATTGGTATAGTTCTGGTAAAAAAGCAAGTCGAGAATAAACCTCGTCGTCGTAATCGTTTGAACCCCCGCAGGGTTCGGGAACGTGGTCATAAAAAATGCAAAACTCCTCCAACACCTTGCTAGACTGTAAAAAAAAACTCATCTGAAAACCTAGATGGTAGCACAATAGAAGAAAATGGCCGCAACATTGGACCAGAAGAAGAAGTTGGGAGTCGTGTCGCAGGTTACAAGGACCAGACCAACAAGGATTATTGGACCATGGCCTTGCAAAGCCACATCTCCCAGTAGGCTCGAAGACCAAGTACGGTGGCTCTGCCGTCGTTGCCACCTTCAGTGCCGTCAGGGTCACCGATCATGGCGGCGAAGACCCAGTAGATGGCAACGGCCCAGGCGCTGAGAGACACGGCCATGGCGGTAAATGGAGAGAGAGCGTGAACCAGTAGCAGGCTCGAGACGCTCTTTCCCTGAGTGATGTTGGAAGAGTAGATTGCTCGTAGTTGGACACGGTTTGAGCGCGCGAGAAGAGAGCGAAGCTCGTTGGACAGTGGTTGACGAGAGGCAGAGAAGAGTCGTAGAGGATATGTCAGGACGGTGAAGAAGGTAATAACCAAAGACCAGACACAGAGAAGGAAGGAAACCAAGACACAAGGACCAGAGAGGTACAACTGGGACATGATGTAAGTATGGGAAGAAAGGAATCAAATAGACCGATGTGGGTGTACGTACCAGTATCTTGATAGCCTTGGACTCGAGATGTTCTACGAGATGATCGCTGTCGTCCGAAGAGACGCTGGACCGATCGTACGGGATGCGGTTGGAATAAGGGTTGTATCGCTCGGTCATGTCTAGGGTCCTGCGAGGCGACTTGTTGGCCTGCTTCTCGAGGTCATGGTCGAAGCCATTATCTTGCTTCTCGTTCAGGTCCCCTGACGAGTTTCGGAGGACCGCAGGAGCCGGTGGTTTGGGCAGTATTGAGGGTGCATTTTGCGCGATGTGGAAAGTGTGTTGCGAGTCGGAATCCGAGGCACTCGAATGCCGGTATGAGGAGCGATCGGCCATTGTCCAGCTTAAATCCGGGCAGGTGCAGGATGCGAGGCGGTCTCAGTTAACACGCAAAGGTCGACGGACTGTTATAGGCGGCGTTCAAATAGAGGACTCATGTCAGTCACGCATGGCCGGCCATGGTGCTTCTTTTGACATGTTTGCCAAAGGAAATGCCAACAGAAACGAGTGCAGCCAAGTTCCTGGGCATCTTTCTGGGCATGTCCTTGGCAGAGTTTTGTCTCCATCTGATCTACCTGTCGTCGCCGATGCTCTTGCATCTTTATTGATTCGCCATGACTGTCTTTGTCGTGATGCCAATCTCGCGTCACAAGAGCAGGAGCTACTCACCTTTTTCGCTGTCTTGGTAGACCCAGCGCTGCTTCAGCTTCTGCTGCCACGGCAGGTGCGACCCTCGGATGCCAAGCCGCACGTTTGATCAATTCGTGCTCGCCCAGTTCTCTCTGCTTCTCGTCCTCCACGCAATACGGCCTCTTCCAAGGCCTGCCAATGTGCTCATTGTGCAAAGCTCGGTCAAATCCCCTGCGCCCTTTGTCCTGAGCCTTGAGCTGAGCTCGAGTCGTGTCGCACCAGATTTACCAAGGCTTGTAGCGCTTGGCCCGTTACTCAGTGCAAGTTTGTGATACGACAGAGCAAAGCAGTCTTTCACGGAAAGCCGGCAGCGTCGCCCTCTAGGCGTCTTTTGACCTACGTAAGCTCCCAAGGCTCCTATAGTCCTCGCCTATCCACGCCCTATACTCGAAACCCCCATTTTGCGTCAGTTTGGCATTACGTCTACTTTGAGACAACTTGGAAGGATTTATGTCGGTCGCATCTCTTTCCATCCTCCTACTCATAGACTCAGCCGCGGCCTCGCGCGGATGATCTACCATCGACTCTGATCCGGAGACCACCAAGCCAAGGTTTAATGCTCCGCCTTCAATACCAAGACCCTTACTCAGGTAATACTTTCCCTTTGACTCGCGACATCAAGACCATGTGTCGTCTTGGGGCGTGGCTCCGTCACTCCAACAGAACTTACTGCTAGAATCCAAGAAGCTTGGCTGCGGTATAAACGATATTTCCAAGGTACCAAACTTTGATGAATCCGAACACACAAGACTCTTGTATCCGGATTACGGCCGACAAGAATGAGGATCTACCTCGCTCACAATTTTCCAAGCTTCCCTCTGAAGTTTTCTGATCACACTTCGAAGTGCGATCAGTATGCGATGCGTTGCGATGCGATGCCACGAGAGTTCTTGTTTAACCGTTGACCTGAACACTTGGCCCATGGCTGACTTCGGCCGAGTTGTTGAATAGCATTTCGCTTTCGCATTCACCAACATGGCATACACATTCGTGCTACCGCCTCCAAGCACGTGAAGCATAACCAATCCTCGATGATCCATTTGTCATTTTTATTTCCGTCTCGGCATCTTGACTCCAAGAGTCCGACTTTCTGCACTTTGTAAGTGGTGACACTGCTAGAGAGTGCCTTACACGAACGATGGAAAGTCATCGTGCGAACAGCGGACACACTTCCTCGCGATGACTTGCACAGCTATCTCGTGAGTAAGCTGCGCCCAGCATACGCCACTTGGCGAGTCTCTGCCAGTGCTGGGCTCTCTCACATGGAAAACGGTCGCAACTCCGCGTCAAGTTGTGCCTGCATGTATGCATACATATTTCCCAGGCATCGAAATGGGCTTCCCGCACTTCCTGCTGTGGTTTGTATGCCATGTTGTCCTCTTTCAAAACAAATCTGCTTCCTCTGCATCCTTCATCTAGCACAAGTTCGCTTTCTTTTCTAAATCTAGACAAAAGTCCCTACTTCTCTGCTAGACGACGTCTTTCTCCTCATTTGGGCCCCCAATTGTTTCTTTCTTGCTCGGCAGAATTATCATCCTCTTCTGACACATGTCACCTCCTAACTCCTTCTGATGCTTCACATCTCTCAAGTCGATAGGAGTTCTTACATAACACACACTTGACGAGGAAGCTCCGGAATATGATGAGGGCAGTAGTGGAGCATGTGGCAAACAACTTTGTGCATAGCTTGACTCACAAGAAGACAAGAGACACTCTGGAACTATACGCCGAGCATCAATAGCAGCATTATAAGACGTCTAAACCAGCTACACTAGTGACGGGAGCTTTGAACCAAGAGCAGATGTTTAAGATTTGAATAAGACTTGAGAATCAATGTTGGGCTGCTGACCCTGTCTCTACAAAACGATGTAAACATCTCGTCCGCCTCGGTGGTTAAGAGAGCATGGGACGTCCGAGATATCTCTTCAATGGCCAGAGTGGTTTTCTAGAGCTGGATACCATTGTTTGTAGGTCTTCGATGTTAGTCGACTACATTCATCAATGTTTGGAGCTTTGGTCATTCTGCTTCTACAATACAGAGCTCCAAAGCATTTGTTTCCGTTCCCCTGAGGTCACCATCTTGCATTCACGGATCTCAAAAGACATACACACAAGACCGGTAGTTTTCATAATGGCGACCGCAGGTTCGAGGGGGTGCATATCGCACACCTTTGCCATCAAGCTTGTCATGCATAGACCTAATGCACGTCGCCATGAATCTCACCGCAACCCCTCTTTCTCGGCTCAATCCTGCTACCCTAATCAGCAATCCCATCTCTCCCAGATACCACTGTTCATGTAACTTGCTTTTCCATGCTAATCAGCTTCATATTCCCCGAACACAACACTTGCAATTGTCTCGATTATCTGCCGTTCCCTCGCGACCTCGCTCGGCATCCAGATGTGTCGTCGCTGTCGTGCGATAGTGTGGCGTACACTTGATATGCGCCAACGCCTTTGGCGGTACACAGCGATAATCAGCACCCCTGTCCCGTCGCTTCTGATACCGAGGATGCGATCTGCTCGGGCAAGTCCGATTCTCTTCTTTTCACGTGAAGTGAAAACGAATTAGGTAAATGATCAAGACTCACTCGCCTTCCGATAACCATCCATCACAGCTGGCAGCTCTGGAATCTGCAAGTAGAAGATCGTGAGCTTCACGAGAGTGTAACTTCCAGGTCAAGTGTACAGGAGTAAGAGTGCGTTCCAGATCAGTAGCAAGGCTGGCTTGTGATTGTCAGCAACAGCTGAACGATACACCCGGAGCCGTGGACTGTCTTCTTGTCCCGACGATTCCTGCCATGAGTAGAGAATGGTTCAACCGGGAGTAACCCTTTCCATGGTGTTGTGTCCAGCTGCCTCGTGTCTGCCATGTTTCCGGGATGTTACATCAGATCATGCCACGAGAGTGATACATATATCCTGGGAACATTGACTCTGTCTTTGTTCCCTTCTGTTCTTGGGATCCGATATATCAAAAGTTGGTACAGCCCTTCGAGAATTCGAGAGCAATTCGCTAATGATAAGCGGCAGTGGGTGACTCGACGGCACGACGGTCACGCGTGCGTCTCAACACACCTATGATGACGCATTGGGAGCAGCATACCCCGTCTCGATTGGAAGAGTTGATCATCCGCCCTTATGTCCACTCCACGGAGTATAGGGCAGCCACAAGACACCACAGCGACAGTGCTTCTTCCTCTGACGGCTTCTCAGTGGCGGGGACAGGAGCATCCAGTTATCGTCCCAGCTCCACAGCGTCCGATAATGTGCCATCATTAGATCGATCTTTTCGTACCATGTCGACCAGAACAATCGATACGAGCGAGTCTCTGGGATCCTCGAAGCAAGGCTCGTCGACGTCCGGTTTTGGCGTTGCCAGACCTCAGACGGGCACGCTCCAGTGTACCTTTGCCTTCTTGGGTTGTCATGAAGAGTTTACCTCTGCTTCAACCTGGAAGACTCACTGTACCTCGCACTTCCACTCTCATCCCCCACCGACCCGATCACAATGTCCTTTCTGTGCTTCGCAGTGGGAGCATGTGTCCGCCTGGGAAGATCGCCTAGATCACATAGCTGCTCACCATAGAGGTGAGAGGATTGATGCGGGGTATAGGGTTGACTATGGCTTGTTCAGACATCTGTTCAGGTTGCGTGTGGTGACTTCCTCACAGTATCAAGAGCTGGAAAGGAGAGGACGATGCGACGGTGTAGGTGATTTGTACCTGGAGACGAGTAATTCGAGAAGAGAGAGGAGAGAAGGTGCGCCGCGCGGTTGGACTTCCTATCGGGTTGGTGGGTAAGGCCGTGCCAGAGTTGATTTTGTTGGTGCGAGGTGTTACAGTGATGGTGGAAGCAGCAGATACCAGGGTCTCAAAGAGATGATCAAGACTCTAGCCCTTTCCTGTCTGACCGATGGATGATTGATGATATCAAGACTTATGACTTTCTTTGTTCTTCATGCAGGCAGATACATATTGCTTTTGATTTGTGGGAGAGCTTTTTCTTTTGTCTTGATGGCCAGATAAATCGATTGAGTGCATAAGAAACATTGAGTGTGATCAGACAGGAGACAACAACGATCTTATAAGAAATCTGTCAAGGATGTGTGCTGTGCTGTTTTTAGTATCTACTCAACCCGTGACGCTGGTTCAGGTTGCACAGCCTCAATGTGCCGCACCTTCCACCAATACCTCCCAACGCATATCTCGACTCCTTCTGTTTGTAAAAGCCATAAGGCTGCACCGTAGTTCTGCAGTTGAGAATCAATCTAGAGAGCTTTGACAGGGCAAGAGGCTCTTTGTGCCAATCCTCCTGTTTACTGAAAATCTGGTTTATCTTTATTTTTATGCCCAAAATGGAGCAGTACATGAGAGAGATAAAGAGCAGCGATGTTTGTCATTTGAGTACAAGAAAAGAAAGTATCGTACATGCGCCACGGTCGTCCTTCACTGATCAGTCTGGATCTCCTCCTGGGCCTTTCTCTTTGTACCACGAGCCTCGGTCTCAGCGTCTTCGATGGCGGCAGACAGAGTCTCCAACTGAGCCTTCAGAGCAGTGATTCTTCCGGACAGAGTGTTGTTCCAGTTGAGAAAGCGGACTCTCATGGGATAGACAGCTGAGACGGCCCAGAGAAGACGGAGACGGTCCTCCACAGAAGGCAGATGTTCGGTTGCGACCAGGCGGAAGCACATAGCCTGAGCGTCCATAATGTCGTTCTCGCCAAAGATGATGCTCTGCTCAGGTATGAGGGTGAGACGTGCACTCATGCGAGTGCAGAATGAATCGCTGGTATTGATGATAGTGGCGAAATGATCCATGATAATGTCGGTATTGGACTTGTCGTGGACAGGATTGGCGTTCAAGAGGTTGTTGATACGGCCCAGAGTTTGGAAAACCAACAATTCAGTGTCCTGTAGGTCTTTGACAACCTCCCAGAATGTGCGCATCACAGAAGTCTGGAGAAAGTTGCCCAGATGGTGGATACTGAGTCTTCCCACAAATTCGGTCAACTTGAATTCAAGAGTAGCTGGTTCAATCAGATGTCCATGATGAGAAGCATTGACGTCCATATAACGAAGAAACTTCTGGTACATGTCTTTGAGGTTCGTTCTGCAAGTTGAGGCATGACCAAGAACCTCATTGAACATGTCCCCACGGATGGAACGAATGGGAGGCTGATTGGACATCTGTGATGCAAGGGCACAGTCAGCATATTTTCTTAGTGCAGGGTATTATACTGTTGCATACGTACCACAGAAGCATGTCTGGCTTTGGTGTGGTTGGTGTCGGCGGGCGAGTGATTTAGTGTGGATTCTGTAGCAGGCTCAACCACTTCGACACCATTAGGCGATGTGGTAGTAGCATTGATAACCGGATTGCTGGCTTGAGCTTTGGCATGGCCAGAGCGAAGATTCATCCCAGTCGTGTTCACCATATGGCGTTTCTGACGAGTCCTGGCCGATGGTGGCTGAGGTGGAGTAGGTGGAGTAGGTGGAAGCAGACGACCCTTCGAGCGAGTACTGGCCGATGGAGGTTGGGACAATTGAACGGGACTTGACTGTTCAGGCTCAGAATCCGAGTCCTTGATTTCCACAGAATCTGGAGAAGTCGACATGATTGCTAGATGCTGTCAATACTTGGGTAAAGAACTGCAAAAAGTACCTGGAGTACGTACAGTACTGAGACGACGGGTTGTTGCAGAAGCAAGAGTAAGATGCAAGAAAGGATAAGATACAGCTTGTCTGTAGATGTGTTGTGAGGAGGAATGATTGTTGCTTGAAGGTCCTGACAAGATGAAAGAAGCAGAAAGATCCAAGATCGATCTTGGTCGAGGAAGAAAGCCAACTCCAGGTTGAAGAGGGAAGCAAGTTATATAGTGGCGGTCGCTTAGTCGTCGAAGGACAGTGATAGTGAGAGAAGATGGTTCACTTAGACCTGAGCAGATTCAGTGCTGTATGAAGGGGTAGGTGAGGGTCTAAAGAAACGATCACTTGGATTTCTCATAACGAACAGGTCGGCCAGCCGACACCTGTACGCGTCGTGAATCGAAGCCAGGTATGGTGAATATAAGGGCAGGCTGTCACTCATAGACGATATGTGCCTCTTCGAGTCACCTACCGTACTGTAGTCAAGAACCATATGTAGTTACTACCGAAAGGATTGAATATTAATCCATGGTATAGCTGGACAAATTTGTGCTACGAGAAAGTCTAAGGATGACCTCGTTATTAGCTAGAGCTGGGGGTGATTTCGGCTCCCGGCAAACCTTCCACATTTGTGCCCCGGGCGTCATTGCGGTCGACCTTGATGCGACAACAGCGACGACGACGGTGCTGAGGTGTGGATTAAGCTCTGAATTAATATTCGAGGCAATCCAGTACGTGTTAGAAGATTGGCAGTCATTGCGACAGTCAAAGTGCTTGGGTGAGAGGTCGCCATGTTGTCTGCGTTTCGCGCGCAGCCCATCTATGAGCTCAAACAACAAGACAAGTCCAAGATCGAGTCGGTCCTAGCATATGGTATGTGAACTGTCGAAGCCTAGAGAGAAGGGTGCTAATGGATGTTCCATAGGCGATAGACTCCTTGTAGGCCTCAGTACAGGCACACTCCGTATATACCGTGTCAATGAGGTCACCGAAACAGCCCAGGATGCGACACGCTCGAACACTCGCGCCGTCGACCTGGTGCGCGAGGAAGAGAAGTTCTCAAGAAGGGCTATACAGCAGCTGGCAATAATTAAGGAAGCGAACATGCTCGTCTCGCTATCCGACGGCTATGTCTCGATTCACGACCTTCAAACCTTCCAATTACAGGAGAAGCTGGACAAAACCAAGGGCGCAACTGCTTTCGCTGTCACCTCCAACGTCATTAAAGATCCTGTTACCGATATTCCCTCGCTCGTCTCTCGTCTGGCTGTTGCTGTCAAGCGACGCATCCTATCGTGGAGTTGGCAAGATATGGAACTATCCCCTGACGTTCAAGAGGTGACGCTACCACATTCGCCAAAGTCGCTGTTATGGGCTACTGCTACCAAGATGCTTGTTGGACTGGATCCTGGCTTCTCAATAGTCGATATCGACACTCTGGCTGTTACCGATGTGATCAGACAAACTCCTACTGGAAGTGTCAGGTTCGGCGCTGTCACTTCTTCGGGTATGGGATACATGGGCATGGGAAGTTGGGTCCCCAAACCTATGGCAACCAACCTCACAAACAACAAGATGCTCATAGCAAAGGATGTTAATACACTGTTCATCGACACGGAGGCGAAACCTGCAGACAAACGCCAAATTCCCTGGGCTTTTGCTCCTGAGGCCATTGGTTACTCATACCCTTACTTACTATCGCTGCAGCAAACAGCTAAAGGGGCCCTGGACGTCAGGAGTCCTGACACTCTCAATCTCCTCCAAACCATCCCTCTACCTGGTGCTTCGATTCTCCATGTCCCTCAACCTAATATCAGCCTGGCTCATGCCGGAAAGGGCTTCCTGGTTGCGAGTGATAGATGTATCTGGCGCATGGTTGCCCTCAACTACGAAGCCCAGGTCAAGCAGCTTGTCGAGAAGACAAAGTTCGACGAAGCCATCAGCCTCTTGAACATGCTGGAGGATACATTGCTGAAGGACAAGCAAGCTTCGATCAGAGAGATTAGCGTGCTCAAAGCTCAGAGTTTGTTTTCTCAGCAGAAGTACAGACCAGCCTTGGACCTCTTGACTGATGTTTCTGCGCCACCGAAACGTGTCGTCTCGTTATATCCCAAGTCTATCGCTGGAGATCTCTCAACTGTCGAAGAGGCCCCGGACTTCACCGACTCAGAAGAACCATCTGGCGAGACGAGTGCTGCAGAGGAAAATTCGTCGCAGCCCGAAGAACAAGTCAAGGCCGCGCAGACTCCGAGCAAATCTGTATTGGGCAAGTTCAGACCATCTGCAGCCAAGGACGACTCTGATACAGCGTCAATTCGATCTTTCCGTACCACAAGCGAGGCGCCTAGAGAGAAGCCAGCTAAAGATGCGCCATTGACTGGCTCTGACTTGAAGGCTGCCGTTATGGCACTCTGCTCCTACCTGGCTCAATCACGAGTACAGGTTCAGAAGTACATGAACACAGATGGAACACTCAAGACGGAGCTGGCTGAAGGTACCACACCACCATTCAGCAACCTCATTGAGCTTCCTGAAGGCGATGAAAAGGTCGACTGGCAAGCTGAGTTGCTGGAAGTCGCCAAACTGGTTGACACAACTCTTTTCCGTGCTTACATGCTCGCTCTACCGTCACTTGCTGGACCACTCTTCCGTCTTGACAACTTCTGTGACCCGCATGTCGTCGAAGAGAAGCTCTATGAGAGTGGAAGGTACAACGATTTGATCGACTTCCTCTACGGCAAGAAGTTGCATCGTGAAGCCTTGGAACTCTTAGAGAAATTCGGTCGCAACGAAGCAGCAGAAGAAGTCATGCCTGCGTTGAGAGGGCCGGACAGAACGATTGCCTATCTGCAGAACCTCCCAGCTGAGCTTATTGATATCATCCTAGAATTTGCAGAGTGGCCTATCAAGGTAAACGCGAAGAAGGGTATGGAGATCTTTGTGGCGGACTCTAGAAACGCTGAGAGTCTGCCTAAGGATAAGGTGTTGAAGTTTTTGGTTCCGTTGGACAAGTCGCTTGCAGTACAGTACCTGGAACATGTCATTCTCGAGCTGAATGACAAGACGCCAGAGTTCCACCAGAAGCTTGTAGATTTGTACCTGGAGAAGCTACGCGACAGAAAGGGAAGTAGCGACGAAGAGCGAAACAACGCTCGATCCAAGTTGGAAGAGTTTTTGCGTAACAGCACGCAGTATCATAAACTCAAGACCTTCAATCAGTTACCTGCTGATGGTAAGCAAACATCATCCACTTGTGAAAACATCCTTGCTAACATTATGAACCAGATCCTGATGTATACGAGGCCCGTGCAATCGTCCTCTGCGCAATGGGAAACCACAAACAAGCCCTCCAGATCTACGTCTTCCAGATCTGCGACCACGACAAAGCAGAAGAATACTGCAACAAAATCTACCTCTCGGCATCAACGACTTCCCCAACACCTGTCGGCTCAAACCCCAACACTGGCAGTCAAACCTACGAAAAGAGCAGCATGGCCCACGATCCAGAAGACCAGCAACCGAATGTCTACACCACATTACTCTCACTCTACCTCAAGCCACCGAGTCCGCATAAAGTACAGTGGGAGCCTGCATTGCAACTGCTGTCCAAACACGGGCCCAGACTTCCTGCTGCCAATACTTTGGACTTGATGCCCAGCGACCTGCACGTGAGCGAATTATCCTCATACTTCCTTGGCCGCATCCGCAGTGCCAATACAGTTGTACGCGAAGAACGCATCCTCGCTTCTCTCCAATCAGTCCTGAAGATCAGTCTCTCTTCTGAACTCGCCTTTGGACCTGAACACATGCAACAGAAAGGTGGAAGGAGTAGGAGAGTTGTTATCAGAGAGGAAGATCATTGCAGGGTTTGCCACAAGAGGTTTGGCAATTCGGCTGTGAGGGTGTATCCGGATAATGAGGTTATTCATTATGGATGTGTGGGAAGGAGTGGAGTGCAGAGGATGAAGACGGGTCAAGGACAAGGTTTGCAAGCTTTGAGACAGTTGCCTTGGGGTTAGAGGACGGAGATGGATGATAGAAGGGGGAAGGCGAGTATAGAGAAGGAAGATACCCAAATGCTATGTTTTCGATACCATCACTGTCTCTCCGATGTGCTCAGCATTTATATTGTGACTACAGAAATACAAGATATTTTTTTGAAAAGGAGTCACGTCCGCAGAGAGACACCAGCTTGGTGTATTTCTGTGGCCAGACTCCCAGTTCGAAAACATTGGTGCATTTCCATAGTCTGCACCATCACTACAGGTCACTCTGAGAGAGCCTATATTCGTCTATCACGCGTGGGCAGGTTATTTTCGACGTATCCCCTTGAACTGAACTCTGCAGTACCTCACCTTCTACTCTTAGCTGCCGCGACCACGGGAGAAAGTAATGCCCTGCTACACGGTCATGGACGCCATTGCTTCGCTTTGTCTGTAAGTGGCACAGCTGCAGCGGACAATTAAGGGGACGAGTGGTCACAGTGACCGAAGTCCGAGTGGTCGTCGCCAGGGATAAAGGAGACATGGGTCGGTGATGAGCAGGAGAAAGGAAACGCAAGAAGAAGACTAAGGGTACTCGTATCATGGCGCAGGCTCCCTAACGAGCCCATTGTTTCTGCTTTCTATGAAAGTGCTTCTTATATACGGTGAATTTAGTCTTGTACCTAACGCATAGAGTAGTGTCGCCGGGAAGGTGGTGTATTGTTGTCCCAACTACACCCTACCCCTCAGCTCCAAGGCTCATCAGCAAACTTGCGTTTCGGTGCTATGCGAGTGGAGCGACGTCGTGATTGTCCATCGCCCTCCTGCTTGATTTCAACAATCTTCTTCTCTCCCGATTCAATAGGTGCGATAGAGACCTGCTCTCTCTGCGGTATAGGAGGCTCGGGCTCGGCGGATGCTTCCATGGGTTCCTCCTTGACTTGCTGATTCCAATGCCCCTTGAGCTTTCTCTCAGAAACACGGGCTGAGCGACGAGGTGAGGGGTTGACTTCTGAATCCTCTTCGATTGCTCTTTCTTCTTCAGCTGCATCCTCGTGAATCTCCTTCTTTGTCGTGATAGAAACTTCCGTATCTGAGATGTTGGATAGGGGAGGGAGAGCTTCAGGGGTGACAGGCTCATGCTTGACTTCCACGCTGTCCTCCACTTCTTTAGCTTCCTCTTCAAGCTCAACCCTCATGTCTTCGTCAATTTCCTCTCTGAATTCCTGCTCATTTTTAGCACTTCTGATATCCTACTGCTTTCGCTGACTTACGGGAGGAATCACACCACTCATCCACCAAGAAAAGGGCGTGTCCATCGCAAAGACAGAAACCCCCAACTGTCTCATCGCTTCCCTAGCAAGTAGTGCTTCAACCGCAAACCTCGCAGCCTCTGCACATGTAACCCAGTCACGCGCCGGATAATCGTAAAGATATGCTACAGTCAAAACATCCTTGTAATGCACATACTTCTCCGTCGTTTCCCAAGACCAGGAGCGGGATGGAGGAGTGAAAGTCTGCCAGGCGAAGTTGCGCTCAATGATTGCGCGTTGCTCAGGGGGGAGGTTGAGGCGTCGATGATGAGGTACTGGTAAGGGAGAGAGACGTCCGGGAGGAGGTCCGTAGAGGAGAGTGCGCCTGATTCTAGCGTCGGAGGGAAGGATGGGGTGGAGGAAGTCGGGAGTTGCCATGTTTGCTGCGGAAAGAGATGCAGATGGCTTGGAACAAGGAACAGCGTACCGGAGCCTGACTTCTGATGATGGTGGAAGGGAAGAAGCGAAGACCAGGTTCCAGAATGTGAACGTTCGAGGAGGCGGAAAGATGAAAAAGCGCAACCTGGTATAGGGAGTACGAGGACGAACGTTCACAGGTCCACGTCGAGATCTTTACTATATGGGAGCTTGACTACTGGTCGTGTTGTGAGACAGGAGATGTGAAGGCTGCACCTGCAAACCCTATCGAAGAATCGCTGCCTACATCTACAGTTCGATGCATCTAGTATAGGGCGAGCGGCTCTTAGAACGACACCACAGTACAGAGCATAGCACCGAGCTGACATTTGGAAAGAGGGGTTTTCTTAAACCGCTCCGAGCTGGGAAAGCATATTGGACAATGCCGTATGGAGACGGGACCTAGATGTAAAACGATAGAATGCAGCTGCTTTCATTACCCACGTACCTCTCGAGTTCTCAGTAAGCGTTATTCTTTTTAGATCCAAGTCGTAAGACTCTATTCGATGTGCTTGAGCAGTTCACGTTTGCACCTACGATGATTCAGGGGTATGGAGTAAGTGGCATACCAAGTGCCATAGAGTTTTCATTAAAATCAATGTGTGTTTCTTGCTTCTGTTACCAGAACGAAAATGCTATGAGAAGCTGAGGGACCTAAGTCCTGGGCGTTTTGATGCATGCCTCCTAGGAGGCAGATATGCTTACGCACCTGATAACCAATATTCAGAGCCGAATCCCTCTGTCTGCTCTAGTCATGCGACGGTACCAATTCCGGGGCCTTGATTTTTCGATGACAGATACAGACTCAGGGCAAGGTATGGTTGCGAGGCGCGAAGACTGTTATTGGGTCATGCGAGGACGTGATGGTCCTTCATGGTAGAAGGTACGTGTGTGCGGATCGTTTGCTGTACAGCACATCACAGAATAGCCTCTCCAGAGTGCTCACCCTCGAAACCGTATGCGGCCAGCTTCTTGTGCCTGATCTTCTCCTGCTTCTTCTTTTGTGCCTGCTCTTGCTTGTGAAGTTCGAAGACTTGGTCGACTGTTGCTTGTTGGAAAGTAGGAGGCACGTAATCATCTCTGTCCAGATCCTATGGCAGGTTGTTAGAACGCGACTTCGAACAGGTCAGGGCTGGGCAGGTAGCGTACGATTTCACCAAGCAGCAAGACGTTCTCTCCTCTGACAAGGAAGAGACCTCGGTCGACATCGGCATAGAGGTTCTGGGCGAAGAGACGTTCGACTGTGTCCTGGAGAACGAGGTTTCCTGGTCTTGTTAATGACTACGGTAGGCAGTTGTCGCAAAGCGTTCGCTCGTACCGAATTGGTCCCAACTCCTCAAGACGCCAATCAGTTTCCTGCCGTCGCGAAGTGATACCATGAGCTTCTCTGTTGGCCACAGCAATCAGTCTTGTTCATGGAAGCCAGCACGGGCTATGCGACAAGGCAGGGCATGCTCACTGTCGGTCAAGTCAAGCAGTTGTGCTGCCGTCGTGAACATTTGCGGCGGCAATTGAGGAATCGGTGGGGGCATTTGACCACCACCACCAAGCGGCGGCGGTGGAGGAGCATTCTGCATGTTCATGTTATCCATGTTGAGTGACGAGTATTGAATCTATATCGATGTCTCTCTGTCTGTCGACTTTCCCTGGCCTGCGCGCTATTGCTTGACCATGACGTGGGGTTGAATTCTGATCACATGACTTTGATCTCCAGTCACCTTCAGTAGTCACTTTCACCACAAGTATATAGAAATACCATCAGGAAGCACAGTCACTTCACCAATATAAAATGGAACTCGATGAAGTTGATAGAAGTTTGAAGAAGAGGGTATATTCAGTTACCAGTAGTACACATTAGGTTATCCGAGGCCTTCCGACTATAAAAAGTGCCTCCTCGTTTCCCTTTGACTTAGCCAATCTCGCCTTCATCCATGGCCTTTATCCCCCGTATTAACTAAGCACACTCGACGCTGCCAAAGCACATTTTCGTAACTCGTAGCGGTGCGCTGAGATTTTGAAAGAGCACCAGCTGTTGTTTGCTTAGACAAGCAGGAGAGCGGCAAGAGCAGCAGCACCCATCATGGGGCCAACGGTCTGGATAGGAGCACCGGCAGTGGCGACGACCGAAGATGCAGCTGAGCTGGCACCACCGGCAGCGCTGGAAGCACGAGAAGCAGCAGATGAGGCACCAGAGCTAGCACCAGATGCGGCCGAAGAGGCAGCGCTGGAAGCGTGAGAAGTGATGGAGCTGGCACCAGAGCTGGCACCGCTGGCGGCCGAAGAAGCACCAGAGCTGGCGGTACCGGCAGCGCTGGAGGCGTGAGATGAAGCAGAAGAAGCGCCCGAGGAAGCGGCGGCTCCAGCGCTCGAGGCGACGGAAGAAGCACCCGAGGCGGCGCTGGAAGCGGCAGACGAGGCGGCCGAGGCAGCAGAAGAAGCGGCAGACGAGGCGACTGAACCAGCGGACGAGGCACCAGAGCTTGCGGCAGATGCGGCGCTCGAGGCACCAGAGGTCAGGCCAGATGCGGCAGAAGAAGCACCGCTCGAGGCACCACCAACGATACCACCGACGATGGGAACGACGGAGTAGATCGTAGAGAAGCCAGTGGTGGTGGCGATGGTGCTACCATCAGTGGTGATGGAACCGACAAGAGCAGAGGTGGTGATGGCAGAGGAAGTGCTGCCGGAAGACTGAGCGCCGGAGCTCATGGAACCAGACTCAGAAGGTCTACCAAGGAGGCCCAGAGCGGACGAAGCAGCAGCGGCGCCGGCCGAGGTAGCTGACGCGTAGTTAGATCCAGAGGCGGAAACCGTGCCCAAGATGGAAGAGACCGAGTTGACGCCAGAGCTGACGGCAGCTGGGAACGAGTTAGTATGGATGGAAGCGAAGTTCTGCAATGGATGTAATGCTCACCAGCACAGTAGGCGTTGGTAAAGCCAATGGCATCAGCGGCCTCTTGAGCTCCACAGGCCTGGTTGGAGCAGTCACGGACACCGTAGCCGAAGCGAGGGTTCGAGCAGTAGCAGGAAACATCGCCGATGGTGCAGCCGAAGTCAGTGAGGGCAATGCCGATCATGTTGTTGAAGCAGTTTTGCTACAGAGAGTGGTCAGCGCATTGCGAATTGATGCTTGTCAATGATGTTTACTTACAGCGCATGAGCCGAGACCCTGCTGGGCGGCAGCGAGGACAGCACTGCTGGCGATGAGAGAGAAGGCGTACTTCATTGTGATGATGGATGATGCTTTGATGTAGGATACCAGATAGTGATCGTTGACGAGGAACGGTGAGGGACGAGGTTGGAGTGTGGAGAATGAAACGACTATCGATGGAGGGGACAGGTGAGTAGATGTATGCGAGACGCGAGGGAGAAGTAATTCGGAGGCAGGTTGTTGATGGCTGGTTAAATGCGCAGTGACGCTGGCAGCTCTTTCTTAACTTCCCGTCGACGGCGCCCTCACGATGCGGTCACGCAGCTACTTTCACTTTCTGACAACACTAAACCATCGATACCGTGCACGCATCGGCCGAGACTGCCACCCAGTTGCCCACATTTCCACATTTTCTTGATTCACCAGCCTGCGCCATCCGCATACAGCGCGTCCCACGTAGCTTTTGCTTGCATGATGAGAGCGACCATGATCGGCGCAATCCCCCTCGGCCGCGCTAAAATGGCGCTTGCTCGCTCTTGGCGGCCCAGTGCAGGAACCGTCTGGAACTGCACCAACTTCCACTTCTCCTGCCGTTCAGGAAATGAGACCAGGACTGTTGCATCCACCCGCTCATATCGCGACCTGACAGCCATTGGGCTGAGAGCAGCTCATTAAGCTCACCTTCCGTTCTGCGTTACAGTTCCTTGTTCGCTATGAGATAGATGCGTTCTGATAGGAGAATTCCGCGGTTCCCCAGATCAAGCTACCATCGCCCTGCAGGCCGCAGGTGCAGTCGCTTGCAGCAGCTTGTCCGCGCCTGGCCAAAACCTTGCTCTGGTTGCTTTTGCGCCCAAACTCCAACGAGCCCTGACGATCATTGATATCACACTATTGATTGACATCATCCTCGAGCTCCACGATTTGATTTCTTGTCTCACTCGCGAGCTCTATCCACGATCTCCCATGACTAACGATATGCATCATGGATTCGCAACCTCGACGTTGCCCTTGCCAAGTTCCCACTTCCTTGTTTTCATGCAGGTACGTGAAGGCTACTTGTGTCACACAGCCACACCGCCACAACCTAGCCACACCTCTCTGCCTTATCCAGGCTTGCCGCTAGAAGTTACCGCCGCGGTCCGCCGGTAAGATCTGAAGCACTGGTTGACCATGACCGACAGCGACGTCCCCTGGTACTACTGTGTGACAGTTGACAGAGCAGCAAATTAGACAAGGACCCCTGCGTGTTCCTATTCGAAATCTAGCATCAAAACATTTCCTGTGTTCCCAGGTTTTCACCTCCTTCATCTCGCAAAAGTAGACCTTTTGCGCTCCAGACTGCAATATAGACGGTGGTGCATCTCACACGTGCGATTATTATTCCCGGTTCACCGATCCTTGTAGGTTGTGGGCGCAATCAAACCACGACCGTGCGACCACCCATCCCCCATCATTCTGTGGTATGACGCTACACTGCCATGGCTCTGGACTCGAGAGAGAGGCTTAACTTCACTTTACCCAGCCTCCACCATTCAATCGCTTTCTCAAATATACTGAAATGGCGCAGAGACTTCGATCAACGGCTGGTAATTGTGTCGCACATTCGCTTGGATGGATGCGTTCGTTCTGTGTTGTAACAACAAGCCTCTCAAAACACTCCTCGGCATGTTAAACCATCCTGATTCTTGGAAATACAATTAAAGCATTGTCCAATCAGAGTGCGTATCGCTCGAATTGTGTTCCCAGCCACATGCATCACATGCTGGCACAACATGTTTTTCGAGATCTTGACCAAGATGAACAACCCTACTTGTACTTTCGCTGACCGCAGCCCTGCTTTGCTGTATATTAATCAAAAGATGATCTGCTCTCTCGGTCTCCCCGACAGCAGGCGAGAGCACACACACACCATCACACTGCGTGCGACAGCATGGCTGGGTATTAGAAGTTTATCCTGCTTTTGACTGGACTAGCAGCGCAAATCGGTGTGGCTTGCTCCTCGGAACAAACTACTCAAACAGTATTGTCGCTGTGAGGACGACCCTGGCTGTCATTTTCTACCATCTGTGTTTTCCTCGTACACGACCTCTGCTAGAAGGCATAGGCCGTAGAGTCACTCGTCCTTGTGCAGTATGGAAACCCGTTAATACGTTTCTTGACCATGACCATGGAAAAGTGGTGGACCTTTTGCCGAATCAGGGATATGCTCAATTACAATGCTGAGCCGAAAGTCTAGAACAACGGAAGACGTCGTACGCTATGCGCAGCTACAACACCACACAACAACAGAAGTTTCCAATACATGCATAGCCTCAATCGCACAGCTGTCTCATCACTCCGTGAGTCTGTTTGTACGGCATCTGAAGATCATCTCAACACAAGAGCTCCATGCAAAACATCAGATTGGACGTAACAAAGGATGGCACTGGCATGGAGGTAAGTGCAATGAACGGAGACCAGAATCATCAACCTTGATAGCAAGGAGAAACGCGCAGTGTACAACAGCTAGACTACAGCAGTCTCATCGTCTGGTCGAATACAGTGCTGTTTAGCGACATTGGGTTCTCGGAATCAACCTCCGCAGGGAATCAGGGAATCAAGGAATCAGGGATCTAGGGAACAACGTCCTATTGTATATCAACGGCGAAAAAAGGAGGACATTAATGGTGAACGTCGCGTCTTCCAACCTTCATCTCCTGGCTCCTTGGATAACGATTCTTTTCTAGTTTTGACTTGAAGCACAAATCTTTGGCTGGAAGTTGACCTGCGATCGATCTTTCTAGCAAAATGTCCTCGAAGACGTCAGAAGCAAAGGAGCAGTTGTATGTCGCTTGCTCACGCCGACGAACCTACCTTTGGCTTCTCGGGGGATTAAACAGCTCGTCGAGATGATGCTCATAGCCTCATGTGCTTGTTGTGCCACTTTTCTCCCTGGACTCTGCTCAAGCTGGCAGATGAAAAATTGTAGGTAGTGGTCAGGCTAAAGAGACTTATTGATCAACAATGAAACCGAAAGACAGTGAGGCTCATATCTGAGAAGAACCTCACGACACAAGGGATATGCCGGCGGCATTGTACTCATAGAACTCAGCTTTGGCTACATTATGCTTGACGACAGGACCTGGATACTTTGAATACGATGACTTGCTGGTAGCAAAGCACTGTGCCCGATCGCGATTCCAACATCAAGCTATCGGTGGTTCATCAATAAATGGAGCAAATTATTACATATTGGACGCAAGAGAAATCCTGCTTTCCCGTCAGGGTCGCTGTAGTAAACTGAGCAAGAGAGTAAGTCGACAACTTCGTTTCAGTCCATCTCGGTCCACCGCGTCCAGCACGACTCTATCGTCACATTAGTGATGTGGACCCACGACGAGGAGAAGACCATGCAGGTGACTCGTAGATCCCGGCGGCTTGGTTGAAAATTCCGTTTGCTCACCCCTCCGCGCGATTGATACGTTTGTTCACGCCGCGAAGATCAAAACGTTTAAAGAAAGACATCTCTTCTCACTACGACTTTTCACAAAGAGGCGAAGCACATCAATTACAGGACTGGTGATTGCTGCCAGTTACCTTTCTTCTCTCACACAACTACTACCTCTTCTTAAAGAACCGCATGTGGTCTCAAACTCAACTTCCCTCTTCTTCTCTCTACAAGACTACTAGGATCTCGCTTTCGGGCGAGTGTCGTCTCATCTGCCAAAATGCCTCCCTACTCAGTATCTCTAGCCTCCACAATACTCTGCCTCACATCCACTGACAGCACAACCAGGGAGCCCACTTCCAAGTCTTGCTCAGAGCACCGCTTGCCACTGCTCACGTCGAACTCATAACCGTCACTGCCGTACGATCTCCCCTCTCAACTCCCTTGTCTCAATCTAACCCTCACCCCCAGCGCGAATGGGAATCCTGCATCGAAAACCACCTCCCCGCCTACCCCGACTATCAAATCCTCGGCCGCATCCGCAACCTCGACGTCGAACTCTTCGACACCTTTGCCTTGCTAGAAGAAGAACTGTTAAGCTTAGACTACACAGTTCGCCCTTTCGATCGCAATAAACGCATGTCTATCTATGCAGATACAGAATTCAAAGACCGTAGTTTGCTACAGAAATTGCAGGATCAGCTTTATGAGGCTTTGAGGGCCGATGGGTTGAATGTTGGGTATGGGTTGGTGGCTGCCACGCAGGCAGAGTGGGTTTTGGTGGCGATACTTGATCGGGTGAGTTGTTGAACGTGAGAAGTGGTGAGAGAGAGAAAGGGGAAATGCTGATAAGATGTGAAATTAGGGAAGATATAATTCTGAGAATCCGTGTCCGCCTTTTTTGACAGCGCAGGAAACTCAATATGATACTATTGGCTATATCCTCGACAACGATGTTTTCATCACCGCACCCGAGAAGGTATTTCCCATCTCCCATCTTCCTCCCTCCCCTTTCTTCCCTTCCACGACCAACCCAATTAACCCATTCCCCAAAACAGTCAGTAAAACGCTTCTACCTCCCCAATCCACCATGGATATCATACCGTCCTCTCGACAAAACAATCGCCACAGAATACTCCCGCCACCTCCTCGAACTCAAGCAAGAAAAACAACAACAACACCAGCAACAAAAAAGAAAAGCCAGAGAAGTAGCTCTGCGAAAAGAAAAAGGCACAGAGCAAGAAAGACAAGGGGCTCTGGAAGCAGGAGGTAAAGATTGCCGAAAGGGAGGAAAGAAGTATAGGAAAGATGCTGGGGAGGAAGACGCGGTTGCTGGGGCTGCAGAGGAGACAGAGATTGGATTGGAGGGATTGGCGATTGGAGAGGTTGAGCAGAAGGGTACGCAGAGGGTTGAGATGGGAGAAGTTAAGCGAGTTGGAAAGAAAGAGGCAAAGCAGAAGGAAGGGGCGAAGAAGAAGGACGGGGTGAAGAAGAAGGGGGCCTGGGATACGCCTTGGAAGAACAAGTTAGGCGTTGATGAGATCAGGAAGCCCAGTTGGTTCTTCTCTGGAGAAGATTCACTTAAGCATGGGTAGATGAGCATGAAGTGGCCGACAATCAGGAAAAGAGAACCAGGAGACGCACGACTTGCAGACGGTACCTACCGGAACAGGTTCTTGCAACGATCTCACCTCAAAAGCACATTCTACATGAAGATGCGTGGAAACAGTCATACAAAGTGGTCATACAAATTGTGTCATTAAGCCTTGATTTGATGGCTGTTCCTGATGATATTCCTTCCCAACCCATGTCCCGATTTGTGTGCATCCAAAACTCCTCGACTAGCTTTTTGCTTGTCATACCCAATCCTCTGCTGACAGTATTCCTCCAACCCCTTGACTTTTGCCAGATCCAAGAAAAAACTCCTAATGCAAGAAACGTGTATAAAATAAAAAGAAAGCTCAAGCACCCACAACACCCAACCCATTGACCTGTCCTTGTCCCATGCTCCCAGTGTTTTTCCCTTTAACACCAACCCAACCTCTTCTCTGTCTGCCCGTTCTTCCTCTTCCCAACCAATTGTACTTCAGCTCTCTGGTCAGCCTTTCCACAACGGCTTGGCTCTGATCGCCTGTCTGTGCTCCAGCGACAACACTGACACATTGCAACATCCTAGCTACGATCTGAGTGACTTGTGCCGGATCTGCAAAGGTGGGTGGCTTGCCCGACGGATCGGGTGAGAACGATGACGAAAATACAGGAGCAGAAGTCACACTATCAATGGATGTAGTTGGATAGTGTGACGTGCTATGAGGAAGTGAAGTCCCGAAGCTGCCGGCCGAAGTGTTGGAAGTTGCGCGACTGCGACTATGTTGGGTCGGCGGGCTGGAGACTATGGTTGTGTTACCGCTATCGAGGTAATTCGCATTGCTATTGAAGCTGCTTCCAAGTCTTGGAGACAATGAGCCACCTGTAGATGGTCTTTCGGCTCCTCCTGCCGCTGGATTGGAGAAGCCCCTTCCACGATTGCTGGACATGGGTGGTGAGGACGACAGATTGCTGGGTACCGGAGTGGTGTTTATACTATCCAGTGATAATCGCGAAAAGATGGCAAGTAGCGTCTCGTGGCGTGGAAGGAGCACCACATCACGGAAGACGATCAAGGCGATACGACGCACATCTAGTTCTTCTCCGAGTCCAGGCATGCGATTCGATGTGTTGCTCGTTAAAGTCGCGCCTCCAGAACTGCTAGGTCTCATCTCATCAAACGAGGATGACTGTTTCCGTGTAAAAGGTGGTGGCGGCATTTCGGCAGGTACAAAAGCGCCCCAGAATTCTTGGGCTTCTCTTGCACTCATTATACTGCCGTGGCCCCTAAACTCGAGGTCCAATGGTAAGAAAACGGCTTGAATGAATGGAAGGATGGAGCTGAAGGTCGTCTGCCAGATTGCGACTAGGCGTGTCACGAGCCTTTCGTCGGGCACTCTTTGTAAAGTTTGCGCGAGAGAAGAGAAACCAGTTGTCAACAATTCCCTCAAGTCCTCGACTAAGAGCACTGGGGCGCGCTTTTGTATGCACCGTCGTATGTGGACGGAAACCAATAGGTTAAAGTCTTCGATTGGCGTGCGCAGGTCTTCGCCAGAGAAGATGTTTAGTAGCCTCGCTTTCAGTAACGGCCAGGCATCGTCGGCTGTGATACCATGTAGACCCATGCTATTGCCCAGATTGTTGAAAGCAGCAGCAGACATTGTAGGCTGTGCTTCGTACAAAGGTAGAGAGAACAGAGAGTTGCTGCTAGGAGGGCCAAGTATCGAAGCCGAGTCCAGACTGCTAGGACCGCCAAAGTCACTCCTCGAGTCGTCTCGAAGCAGATTGCCGGAAGTGTTGGACATGGTGGGTGTCAGAGTAGCAGCAGCAGCAGCAGCCTTTTCTTCCTTCTTCTTTTCTCGCAGAGCACGTCCGCCATGTCGCAAATCCAGACCACTGACAGATTTTGAGAAGCCAGGGGATTGAGGAGTGAACGAGTACAAGGACTGTGGAGCATTTGGATCTACAGCAGTGGAGTTAGACGAAGCCGAGGATAGAGGTAGAGCACCACGATCTTTCTGCTTCTGCCTGGACAAGAAGTGATGCCTGGGTTTCTCCTTGTCCTCCCTCTTGTCGAATGTAGCCGTCGCCGTAGTGGTGACGGGGACTAAAGTGGAAGTTGACGTGTTTGCAGAAGAGTAGACGGAAGCAGCAGCAGACGAGTTCGGATCAGTCAGACTGGTCATAGAAGCACTCGCGAAACCAGCACGAAGCAGACCACGATTTGGAGAGGGCAGGGCTGGAGCAGCCTTCTTGTCAAAGTCCTTGTCCTTTGTGATCCCGATGCTCTTTGGCTTGTGAAACAATTTCATCTTGGAACGCTCCTTGACCTTTGTTTCAGCAGGGACTGGGATAGGAGGGGCTGAGACGAGTTGATCAGCGGTCAGAGCGTGAGGTGAAGGCATAGGAGCCGGACTGCGAGGGAAGACAACGTTGGCGGCAGTGGTAGCGGTTATTCTGCTGTCGATGTTGGCAGACTGTAGCGCGGGAGGGCTCAGAGCGGTTGGAGAGGCTATGCGACGATCTAGACGAGTGGCAGCGACGTTGATGGGCTGCAAGGGCGGGTTCGGACGCTTGCGGTCTGGCGGCGGGTTTGGATTCAAGTTGTGCATGTAGTGCATGGCAGCTTGGGCAGCAATTTGCGAAGCGGGCATATGCGAAGTGTGTGGTAACGAGGGCTCAAAGAAGCCTTGGGAATGCTGGCGACCTCGCGAATGGATGGATGGAGGGGCAGTTGGCGGGGGTGGAGGCGGAGAGGTCATGCGCAGTTGAGCATCAATCGACTGGCGAGGCTGCGGACGCGAGAAGTTTGCGAGAGCAGAGGGCGGGGCGGTTGTGGCATGAGCAGTGCTAGGTCGGGCAGTAGATTGCTGGACGGGAGCTTGTTGTTTGGTGGTGCTATCGTTGGCGGCGGCCGACATGCTCGAGGCGCTGCGATGCGCCCACGACGGCCTAGGGACCAGGACCGGAGGAGAGGCTTGCCGCGGTCGAGGCCTCGCCGGAGGGTGGTCGTGTTGTTGTGGTGGTTGTGTGTGGTTGTTCATCGTCTTTCGTCCATCGTGTGTCGGTGGCTCAAAGTGTCTTGCGAAATGTGTGGAGGCAAGGTTTGGGAGCGTCATTGATAGAAGCCTCCAAGATGCCTTTGCTCGTTCCTGCCAAAAATAGCTTCCTTCCTCCTGTCAAATCAAGCCTCCTGTCCACGACAATCTCCTGTCACGTCAAGCCTCATTCTTGCGACATCCAAGCCACGCCATACCCACCACACATCAACTCCGCACCAACATGTCCGCCCACTTGACCGCCGTCTACACGTCGCCCACCGCGACCAACACCTTCTCTTCCCCGCTCGAGTCCGCCCCCACCCAACACACCACATCAACGGAAAAGTCGCAATACCTCGGTGACCTGCGCCAAAAGGTCTCTCAGCTGCAGGACGATATCAATCAATTCTTGACCGAAAAGATGGATCAAGACAAGGCTGCCACTGATGCACCCAACGACGACCACATCGAAGAAGACATGTACGGCGAGGAAGTCGTTGATGAAGCTTGATAAAACAAGACGAGCATTATATTCTACATCCAACTGTCGCAACTATCCTACATTGATACTGTACATTACCACCTCGCCTCAACATCCATGCATAAACGAGTTCCTCGGCCATTCATACCCAGTATCCGCCCAAAGCTGCGCATGAGAGAATCAGTATGTTGCTCACAATCTAGCATTTGCATCTTGCTCACCGTATAATTAGGATTATTGTAGGCCTCCGGGTGGTTCTTGATGTACTCCGTCGTTTCATAGCCCGGAGGGTCGCACGTCACGCTCTCCTCGCCCTCTTTCTGGTAGATTCTTACATAGTCGACGCGCATGATTGCTGGAAACGACACGGCCGTCCAGTTGATCGCTACCCAGTTTTCTGAGATACCCAGGTTGAGGATCATCGACATTGGCTGCAAAACACTTGTCAGTACGCTTTCGGCTGCCACGGACAGACTACATACCTCTTCACTGATAATTCTCTGTCCAACATTGCCATTGGGCCCAATCGCCCTAGCATCAAATTTCATCATCTCTTGTCCAGCAACCGTCCACGCAATGAAACTATCTTCCGTAATTCCGGGAACGTACTCGAAGGCGTACCGCTGATATGCCTTTCCGTCATACCAATCATTATTCAGCATCGTAGTCGTGGACACTGCTTGTTGAAACGGTCCTCCTGTCCACGTATTCAGAAAGGACAAACTGTAATCCGGAATCTCCATGAAGTCGGCGTTCGGATACCACCAAACATCGAATGGAGCAATCTGATAACTTTGAGTTGCCACACCAAGACCGAGTCCAGAATAATCTGCAGAGACCTCAATCACATCAATTTCGGGAGCTCCACGTCCTTTGCCTGGAGTAGGGTGGTCTTGACCTGGGCACACACAGTTGGCTAGCTTTTGTCCTGGTAGCTTGCTCATACCACTACTGTCAGATTGGTTAGGTGTAATTCCGGCATCACAGTCATCATAAGTATCTAAGGCGAAGTAATTAGCAGAGTCCTATAGAAAGATAGGTGTGGTACTCATGCAACGAGACAGCTCGCAGTTTGAGTTTGACATTGATGAAATGACATCCTGGACCCGGTTTCATCGATGCCAACTAAACATGCAAGACTGCCTCGCTGAATTTGTACCTTCAGCTTACGCACAAGGCCATGTTCCGTCTGTCGTAGCCAGATATCCCGGTCGACCGAGGTTTCCCAAGCTCCATGCACCAGGCCAGAGAGCATGCACTCCGGCAGGGCCTGGCAAACTCACCGAAACTTCCATCATTCCACCTTTGAAACAGAGTTGATTCCAGGAGTTCAACATGCCGCTACGAAACTGGAGACCATGATTGCCAAAGGCGTCGAGTTGTAGATGCAACGCTCCGTCCCATGTGGTAACCGCGTCCGGATCATACCACTCGAGATCTCTAGTCGCTCCGTACCAGATGTCTGGAGCAAACCAATATGGATCGTCGCCGGCATAGAATGTCCTGTTGACATCATTGAATTCGTCGCTAAAAACCAGATTAAGCTTGTCCCCATTGACACCGACTCTGGTTCTCTCTGCTTTGGGCGTATCTGGATCAATCAGACCAGTACGCATGTTCTTCAGAAGTGGCCATTTTCGACTAGCATTCACTGTTGCCCAAGTGACCTCGTTGTCGTTATATCCCCACATCTGGTCCAGTGGCGTATCGTTGTACCCGATTATATTTATGCCTGACCAGCTGAGTACCGGTAACATGATGAACACGCTAAGAAGACCGATTATCATGAGCGCAAGACCAAGCGTATCCTGCATATTCTTTCGTGAGAAGCGTTCCCGTAATGTGGGCTTGAGTTTCACGTCATCATCCACCATCGGCAGATGCATGTCATCGTCCCATTCTTTCTCATGCCAGTACAGAGGAAACCCGTAGCCTTGTTCTTCTGTGACTGGCGCGCCGAGTCTGTCGTCAAGGTACGGGAAAAATGGCATGTTTGTGTCGTGTTCATCAATGAATCCACTCTTGGGAGTCGCAATGGATGCTGCAGCCGTCGCCGCTGCCATCTGATTCGAAGCATGTTTCTCATCAGCAAACGGATTGGAGTTCCGTCTTGACAGTGGCGCAGAAGAAACTCCTTCATACCGACTGCTGTCCATAGAATTGCGACGGGGAAGCAAAGCTGTCAAATCCGTTGTCGATTGGCTCGGTGTTGCAAAAGGATTGTAGTATCTATCAAAGTCGCGGCCAAGATCTCTGACAGATCTGGGAGTAGCCATCCTTGATAGACTCGTGGAGGAACTGACATTTCTCATGCTGTATGGTCGCGAAGCGGGAATCTGTGGTGGAGGTAATAGTCCCTGGCCTAGCGCGATTCCAGCAGCGTTCGCATCTCGCGTGCGTGTGTTATGCAGTGCCTCAATAGATCCATCTCTTGACCATTGATCCGACGTGTTCGAGTGTGTAGAGCGATGTAGCGTAGAGGGGGTAGCGGGACTTGGTCGAGGTGAGTCTTCGCTGCTGGTCTGTCTGCTTAGGCCTCGAGGTTGATTATCTAGCGGTCGAGGTTGCAAAGAAGGTACTGATAGCTGTGCATGTAGGTTGGCCGCCGAACGTCCAGATTGCTCGCTCTGTCGTCCCTCTTCCAAGTGAGGCGAGTTTGGCCGTGTCAAGCGACGTGATGCTGGTGGTCGGTTGGGTAGAGACATTATTCTGTTGCTCGCTCAATTGACTGAAAAAAGTGGTATTTGTCTTTTGACCGAATGAGTCCGGGTTCCAGTGCAGCGATCAATGCGATCAAAGGTAAAAAGGGACCTGCTTTCGACATGTAACGATCAGGAGTGATATTTCCACCAGGATGGCCCCAGGCGCACGGATGGCGTTCGCAAGGGTTCTGGGGTCAGAATGTGGAGCTGAACCTTGGGGCAAGCTCCAAAGACAGCTGCAACCAAATGTTATCGCAGTAAAGGTTCTGAGTGAGTTTGGAAGTCAATTATAACACGAACATTCTTGAAGGATGATGAAAAGAAAGGTACAGGGGAAACACAGTACCTAGGTACGGGTCAACAACATTGCCCAGCTCGTGTTCATGGCACAAATACTCTGCCACTGCCATGCGGCGCGGCATTTCTTGTCGAGTTTGGCGCATCTGTGGCAGATGAACTAAACCGTTAAGACTGCTAAGGCTTGGTGAGGGGTCCAATGAGTGTTGCGGAAATAGATTGGCTCAAGCCTTCAAGCAGAACACAACATACAAACCAGTTTATTCTGCTTCTGGGGTCTGAAACTCTTGCAGTATGCAAATATCGTATATCAGTAAGTATTGAGGTTGTGTTACAGTAATGGTTAGCAGCTCGATGTTTTCCTTTGACTATTTATACCAAGCCGACCAGCGCTTGGTATATGACAACAGAGATCACTTGGCTTACTTTTGTTCTTGGGATGTCGACTCAACGTACCCCCTGCACATAGGAATTTAGAGTGTACAGCCTCCATTGGCATACATAGCTGGAAAACGTTGACCAGATATACAGCTGAAAGCGTTCTTGGACGACACGATCGATCAAGAAAAGGCGTTGCCGCTGATCAAGGGGGACGCGTCGCATTGCATGGCATGGCACCACCATGATGCCGAGGTTGAGTCAACGCACTTTTTCAAAGATGAAAACAGAGACATTTTGTTGCAGTATTTGAGTGTTCAATGCCACAAGTCTGGAGTGCGAGAGATGATGTTCAAGATGACATTGAACATGTCAATGCGATTTACGTCACCAAATCTGACGGCTGGCGGGAAGCTTCGGCCTGAAGGACATCTTCATCACCTGAGAACTGTTTTCAAGATGCAGCCACATGTCGTTTTGACACCGAAGAGAACGAACCGCTGCCAGTATGTCAAGAGCAAAACGGGGTCCTCGACGATTTAGACACGGCAGGCGACATGCGACGAACTTGAACCTGGTTGTCTGAGCTTTAAACCGCCTTATTCATGGATGAGTGACTGGACTGAGAATGAATCTCACTCTCCAACTCATCCAGCCCTTGTCGAGGAGCTTCACTCGATTGCCTCTGCGTATATGATCCTACGTCGTCCGGGGCTGTCTTACTGGTATCCATCGATACGACCGGAGCTACGCAGTATGCTAGCAGATACTATACCATGGACGGCCGGCCCGAAAATTGGGAACACTGTCTGGCTACAAGCACTTAGATGGGTAGACTTACAACTGAGTCGTGCTTTTTCCATAGTCAAACCAGAATCAGGACTCAGTTTGAGGCAAGCTCGGGCAAGTCGGCAACGAAACCATGAGCGGCCCGGTCTCGAATGCACGGACTCGGGAACTTTTTCCCAAAACACCTTCCATCTACTATCGGTTTCGGACCGAACCTGATCTTCGGTTTGACATGGCCCTGAGAACCCTCATTTCGCTATGGTCGGCTCCTTGCGACATTACAGATTCTACTGACGGGCCAAGAGCCTATCAGAAAGAGTCCGTTTACGCATCTCTTGCCGTTTGCGCTCCACCCATTGAGTGCGACCGTGCTGATCTAGAGTAGATGAGTAGGTATGCCTCGGCCGTCGTGTTCAGGCAAGCACATGCCAGCAGTGTGGTATTGCTGTTGGGAGTAGGCAATATAAGAAAACCTGTGCGCTTGGAACACCCATGTTAGACCCTGCTTAATCACTCTCTCCTCGTACGAAGCACTTTCTTCTTTCCAGGAATCTCTCGACTTATCATGGCGGAAACCACAGAGTACACCCTCAAGGAGGTGACTGAGCACAACACCGAGAACGACCTCTGGATCATTATTGATGGCAGTGTATACGATGTCACAAAATACATTCTGGATCATCCCGGTGGTATAGAGTCACTGGTCGAGGTAGCTGGACAAGATGCCACCACAGCGTTCGAAGATGTCGGCCATTCTGATGAGGCCAGAGAGGCTATGGCGCCCTTCATGATCGGAAAGCTGGCAGGGTTCACGAAAACGACTCGCAAGCAGGCTGTTCAAATTGTCCGCAGAGAGCCAGTACCCAGCCAAAGTAACCTTCCCAGCGCAAAGACTCTAGGCACAATCGGAGCTGCAGGTCTGCTTGCTGGTACAGCTTCTGCGATAGCCTACAAACTACATGGCCGCGTTCACATCCCTGGGGCTCACAAATATTTACACAAACTTAACTTCTTGCAATCCGACAATGGCTTCCTCAAGGGCTTCTTACTGGCTAGTGTGTTCTCAGCAGCATTTGGCGCAGGTTTCGCAAATTACATTTCAAAGATCACAACTATTCCCGGAGGGTTCGGAAGGAGCCCAATGTACAAGAGAGTCCCTAAGTTGCCGCTCAGACATTATGTCGGTTTCTTGAAGAGTACCGAGTTCCAGCCATTGCCCTTGAAATCAAAGCAAATCCTTCGTGGAACTGGTCTGGTTCGTTTGACGTTTGAACTCCCTACACCAATAACCAGACTCGGACTGCCCATTGGCCAGCACGTTGCTATTCAGGCAAAGATTGGCGAGCAAACAGTTACACGTTCGTACACGCCAACCTCGAACGACACTGACCTCGGCGAGCTGGTTCTCCTTATTCGACTTTACGATGAAGGTCTCTTGACTGGACGATACCTCGCGCAGCTCAAGGTCGGCGACGAAGTTCTTTTCCGTGGTCCAAAGGGAGCTATGAAGTACAAGAAGGGTTACGCTAAAAAGATCGGCATGGTGGCTGGTGGCACTGGAATCACTCCTCACTATCAACTTATCAGAAGCATCTGCGAGGACAGAACGGACACCACAGAAGTTTCTTTGGTGTACGCCAACCGCACCGAAGATGATATTTTGCTCAGATCGGAATTGGATGCCTGGGCCAAGGCATACCCCAAGAATCTGAAGGTACATTACATGCTCGACAACCCACCCGAGGGTTGGCAATACGGAAGTGGTTTCGTTACAAAGGATGTTTTGGAACAATACATGCCTGCTCCGGCAGAAGATGGATCTTCCAAGATCCTTCTCTGCGGACCTCCTGGCATGATCAATGCCACAAAGAAGAACTTGGTCGAGCTGGGTTGGAAGAAGCCTGGTTCTGTTGGCAAGATGACCGATGATATTTTCACTTTTTGATGTAGCAGTTTCAATGAGATAACAATTTGACATTGTTTTTGAATGATATTCTGATGACCATGTTTTGCCTTAGTAGAGAATGATTTATCCCAGTTTGGGATTGGATATTGAAGTAATCATTGGTCTACCGCTTCGCGATGAGAACTAACGTTGACCTTTGATAAAGTGCATGCTGATGGTCGTGATGAAGACCAGGGTCACCTGACATCTATGGCAAAGCAATCACGTGATCCAATCTAAACTCGGAATCGAAGCTTGGACAATCGCACACATCTGGATATCGTTGCGACTCGCAATTAACTGCGCTTCCTGAAACTTTTCCAGAAGTTCTACGCGGATCATTCTCGCACAAAATGCAACTCGAGCTTCACATGTCGGACGCCTCATCTACTTGGCTTCAACAGCGAGACTTGAGCCGCGATCCGTTCGTATATAGGTATCTCCCTCAGTGGAATCCTTGAAACGCATCCTAAGCACGTAAGCCTTAAATTGTTGTCGCAAAGATGCGAGCACTTACTCGCGGCGGTTTCTCGTCCCGGCCGAGGTCTCAGCAACTCTCGCCTACTTTGACCCGCTCGTAATAACTTTTTGATGAAGGTGAATTGCGAACCGCGGCAAGGTTCTCCATGGTCCGTGATCTATTATGGGTCAGCGATAGGCCATCCGTTCGGGGATTGTATGCTCAATATATAACATAGAGTCCCTCAAACTTCGAGTGTGACGGAGACCATAGTATTGTTATACCACAGAAGAGATGCCTTCAATACAATTCTACCTTCTAGGACAAGACCCTGCTACGGGGCATGAGATCGAGGTCAACTCCAGCGAAGTCTCTGACTATGATTCGCTTCGTCTGCTGGTAGCAGGTCATTTTGCCGTTTTGGAGCCGAGTGGTAAGTCAGATGCTCGCGCGAGAGGATCAACCACTGAACACTAGCAGGGATCGACTTCTCCGTGGACAATGAAACCTTGACAGAGGTGTCCGAAATTGTCAACAGCCAACAACCGGTTGCGATCACAATCGATGGCAAGCAAGTCAGAGACGTGCCAGGTCCCAAAGGCTTCCCTTACATCGGCAACTACTACGAGATCTACCCTGATCATCTTGGCAACCACCAGAGACTGTTCGACGCCTATGGACCAATCTTCAAGACGTCCAACTTTGGAAGTGTTGTTTACCAAACCAATGACCCAGTGATTGCCAACCACGTATTCCACGAAAATGGTTTCTTCACTAAGCAAATCACGCCCGAGCATCCCCTCTTCGGCATTATGGACCAAGAAGCAGGCTTGTTCCTTGCTGACACAGACACCGAAGCCTGGAGATTGACACATAAGTTCCTTCCACCAGCTTTCTCACCGAAGGCAGTCCGCCACTACAGTCCGAAAATGCAGCAAACCGTGGAATCAGCATACAAAGTCTTTGATCAACTGGATGAGCAAGGAGATGCTTTCAACGTTTACCTCTATATGTTGAAGCTGGGCTCTCAGGCAGTCGGCCAGCTCACCCTTGGTCTCGACTTCAATCATTTCTCCTCTGTATATGCGCCGCTTCACAAGATGGTACGCGACATCGCGGAACTCCTCGAATTGAACAAGAAAGTTTCTACCATGGGAGTATGGTACTCATACTTGCCTTTCGGCGATCCGGCAAAGTTGAGGCACATCAGAAACGAACTTGAACAGCAGATGGAAGCGGCTATCGCTGCAGTGACTCCCAATGGTGTCGAAGATCTCGACATGCAAGATGCAGCACTCAAGGCATCGTGCATCGCGGACTATGCGGTTCGTGCTGTTGACAGCCAAGGCGAGAAGCTACCCAAGCGTTACATGAGTCACTCAATCATGGTAGCAACTGCAGCCGGATTCACAACCACCTCATCACTTCTCTCATGGCTCCTCTACGGCTTGACAACGTACGAGGGTATGCAGGAGCGTCTTTTGCAAGAGCTGATTGACAACGACATCAACGACGACACAGTGCTGGATGCTGATATCATTGGCAAGCTTCCCTTCCTGGACAAATACGTGAAGGAGATGCAACGCAAACACAACCCAGCCTACCAGCCTGGTCGTACGGCCCAACACGACCTGATTCTGCCAGGTGGTTACAAGATTCCCAAGGGTGGTATCGTCATTCCTGCAATTCACCACATTCACAACAACCCCAAGCTTTGGGATAACCCAGCCAAATTCAATCCCGATCGCTGGGATACCGAGGATGTCAAGAACCGTCACCGCTCCACTTACGTTCCCTTTGCTCAAGGTCCTCGTGGCTGTATCGGATTCAACTTCGCACTACTGGAAGTAAAGATCTTCCTGCCCAAGCTGGTATATCGTTACCACTGGTCAAAGGTTGACGAGGAACCTGTGGAATATGATCCTTTCTTCCAGCTCATTAGGCCTACCAATTTCATGGCACGAGCGGAAAGAAGAGTCAAGTGGCCTGCAAAGTCTGCTTAGGCATACCCATCCAATACATAGAAGAACAATCAATACATTACTTGACACCACACATGATTGGAGTAAACGTGAACGAGTCGGCTTGGTTGTTTCCAATGTATAATCTAGGCATACTGTTGCAAATTGACGTGGAGAGTCAGGCGCCTGTAAATATAATTTATCCTGATAAGAAAAGTCTTCTGCAGGATATTTGACCAGGGTCTTGGAACAATTGGCCTGCAGTGTGAGACAAGAACTGCGCAGTTGGTCAAGTATCGTTTTGTCAAACCAACAAGCAGGCACCACATACAGCAGTCACCTGATTTAGATAATCCTTCAGGATCTACTGCGACACATGGATCAACAGGCAGCCAGGAATTCTGCGCAAGGCTGAACAGGGAGATCGTCCGCGAAGGAATGCAACAGCGCTTGGCTGAGCGCCTAACGCACGCAGTCGCAGTTGCCAATGCTCGTGTTATATTACTGTAGTCTTGTGTCTTGACTCTGACTCAAATATATAAGAGCACTTTTCTTCCTAGTTTTGAATACTAAACCTGCTCGTAAACAAATTCTCCAACCTCGACTCACTTTCGCAACCTTCACTCATACAACATCAAGGACTCAAGTTGCTCATCGCACTCGTCCTTACACTCGTCCTAACACTCGCACTCGCACTCGCACTCGCACTTCCATTCTCACGCGCAACAAGAAATACCAAGAGAGCAACACCCATCGACAGTCATCCGGGCTTCCTTCGAAGATAATACCAAGATCTTATCAGCAAGTCGTCAAATATACAAGCATCACCAATACCATGTCCAAGGAAGAGGTTCCCCCTCCCTATCCAGCAGCTCCTGCGGCTACTGCTATGCCCAGCACTGAGCGTGTCACACCACTCGGATCACTTTCAGGCACACCAGCAAGAGTCGATTGCCCTGTCTGTCACGCACCAACTACCACGAGGACATCCAAGGAGGTCGGAGAGAGGGCCTACATCTGGGGCGCAGTCTTGTGCGTGTTGACAGGCTGCCTTTGCTGGATTCCATGCTGCATGGACGATTGCAAGGATACGCATCATACTTGCACCGACTGCGGTCGCCCGCTAGCCACTGTGGCTGCCAATGGTGGAGTGAAGATCTCGCCCAGCGCTGCTACTGTCCCATCGCAGTATGAGAGACGCAACGAGACTATGACAGCCACAACAGATCCTCATGGAGCGCAAGTTCACGATGATCCACACCGAGTCTGAGAATGTTCTCCCTGGACGGGGTCGCTAGCAGAACAGAAGTTTGAGATGGTCGAGGCGTCGGATCAATCGTGTTGCTGCACTTTGCGTTATGTACTCGAAGCATCAAGATCTATTAGCTTTACATCGAGTCTGGAAGAGCCGAAGGGTATGAGGCCTTCCGCAAATGCGACCGTCAATTTCAAATCCTCGTTGACAGTAACAATCGCGTCGCAATTATAGTGATCCTGTAAACTGTGCCGCAACACTCGGAAGATCGATCGTTCTCGGCGTCTGGGATTGTTTCCCAAAAGGAAGTACATCAGTCGTTTGTGCTGAGTATCTCAAAGACTATCATCCCAAGCTTGAACGCTTTTCAGTGAGGCAGAGGTCGTCAAGTTGTCTTCGTAGAGTTGTGCTGTCTAATTATGCAATGCTTAGTAACCTGGGCGGGCCGTGCCGCCGTCTAGCAGTGAATACGGTAGACTGTTGGGAAAGGTTTAGAGAACGTTAAGAACAGTCTCTCTTCTTTGCAAAGCACGAGCAGACAGTTTTCTCTCATTGTTGGCCACAATCACAAAAATGTCGACGAAAGAAGCACAAGATCAATTAAAGCGCGAGGGCGAAGGTGCTCTCTCTACGTCAGAGTACTGGGACCTAAGATACGCGCAAGCTGATGGCGAGAACGCAACACACGAATGGTTCCGCTCTTTTTCCGCTCTGCTACCGTTCCTGCAAAGCAATCTTTTCGATGCTCGACCCATAGACCAGAAGCCTAAGATACTACATTTTGGCAGTGGTGATAGCGTGAGTGGTCAAAAACGATTGTGTATGTAGTCTGAGCGGTACTGATGGTGTTACGAGTAGACAATTCCTTACGATCTCTCGGCGCGGGGATATAAAGACCAGCTCTGTGTCGATTTCTCGCATAAAGTCGTAGAAGTCATGTCAGCCAAGGAAGATGATGGCGTCAAATGGGCCTGGGCCGATATCCGTGATATGCCTCAACATAGCAGTAACAGTATCGATGTTGCGTTCGACAAGGGCACCATGGATGCTATGATTCACGGCAGTCCTTGGTCTCCTCCTGATGATGTTAAAGACAACACCTCAAGATACCTAACAGAGGTAGGCAATCATCTCCTCGTATCTGAAGGGTAAGAGTGCTAATCGAAAGCAGGCTCATCGTATCCTGAAGGACGACGGAGTGTTTCTCTACATCACGTTCCGACAGCCGCACTTCATTCGTCCGCTGTTAAGTGTCAACAACCTCTGGAACCTCAAGATGGAAACTCTGTCAGCCGGCGAAAGCTCCTTTGACTACTATGGCTGGATCCTCACGAAAAACACCACTGCATCTACTTGAACCTGATTGGAGAAACCGTCATGCAGCTGGAAGTAATCGAATCTTGGCATTCTATCTCGCCAAAAACCATGGTCGTCCAAAAAGAAAAACCTATCATGTGCACCATCTAATTGTCTTCCCGCATCCACCTTCCATGACCTTCTTGTCTGTTACATTTCTTTCCCAACGCTCCACTCATGCATGGTTCCTAATATCGTGTATTGACATATTTCCGTATCAAGCCGTCACCTCAGCCACCTTCATGCGTTGTTCACTTCTTCCGAGCCCGGCGCTTATCAGACTCGCTCTTTCTCAACATCGATTCTCACTATTTCGTGCAGCAGCTTGCAGAATGTTTCAGGAGTTATGTTCGCATCGGGGCAGACCCAACGACTTTCATACTAAATCGCCGGTACTTGGCTGTAGCGGGAATGACCCCATCCAGTCATTGCTTGCAGCTGCAGGATACATAAAAAGCCATCGCTGCCTGAAAATGTCCTGCGGCTGAGCCGAGCCCATATATTGGCCTTGTCCATCGAGTGTGGTCATGCGTCTATCCCAGTCAATCTTCATCAGTCGAACTCGACGCTTCGTGAGCAGAAGTCTCCATCTCCATAAAATGTTCACCGTCTTCGGCAACCATACCGACATCGTGTCATGGACTCCAGAACCACACCAGAGAGGATCTTTTGGTATCTTGTCTTCTTGTATCATCACCACCTCCCTGTGCGTCTGGACGGCTCTACATCTCAATATCCCCCACTACTCGGATCCGAAACGCTACTGGTATGCCAAAAGACTCATGTGGCGCAAATTAGGCTGGCTTTGTTTGGGACTGCTGGCACCGGAAATGGTTGCTTATAGTGCTTGGGATCAATATCGAAGGTCTAAACGACATGCGAAAGCGACGAGCACGATAGATGCGACACGAGAATGGGGCATGGTACATGCTTTCTACGCTGCGATGGGTGGATTCGTTGTGGACTTGGATGAGGAAGCTCCGCTGTATCCTAGGCACACTGGGCGCCGAAGGTTGACCCTGACACCTGACGGTGTTGAATACATCGCGAGACACCACCCAAATCTTCTTCCGCAACTCAAAGAGGAGGAGATAAGAGATAAAAGCAAAGCGAACGCACTGGCAAAGTTGCTGGTCTGTATGCAAGCAGGATGGTTTATACTCCAGTGCGTAACGCGGATGGCGTTGTCACTTCCGATCACACTATTGGAGGTAGGTAGCAAGAGTTCAATTGCACTTGCATTCATATGTTAACACGTCCTTATAGTTGAACACCCTCGGTCACTCTATCTGCGCTTTAGTCGTCTACATGTTCTGGTGGAACAAACCGCTGGATATCGAGCAACCGACGCCCATCCCAGCATCGGACATACAAGATACAATCGCTTTCCTTTGTATGACTTCGAAAGATCTACGACCTCTGTATCGACCAAATAGATCAAACAAAGCGGAGACATACTATCTCAGGATCGTGATAGCTCCCGAAGAGTCAACACTAGATTCAACAGACGAAAAGGTTCTCCAGACCGAAAAGGCTCACGAGGCCGAAACAAAGAATGTCAACAACTTCGAGAGAACCGCTCTCTCCCATACACTTGAGCAGATACTCGAGCTCGTCCCCAATTTCAAAAGAAGCGATCCCAGCTCCGATCCTGAGACTACCCCGAGCACAAGAGTAAAGATCCAGTTGAAGGAAGACCAAATCTACGACGAAACTTGTATCCAAAACCTACACGAGACTATCATTCTATACGGGGAAGATATTCTACGATGGACAAAGGCTGCGAAACTGCTGAAAACATCCCAGTCTGACGATGCGAGACCTGTAGATGCTTTAGTCCGACGCAGTCGCAACTGGCCAACCATAGACCTACGTCCCGGTGATTTTGACTGGAAGTTACTGGTTGCCCTTAACGTCTCCAGCATTCTGTATGGTGGCCTGCACGCTCTTGCCTGGAACGCAGATTTCATCAACACAGCGCAAGAGCACATGTGGCGACTAGCCTCGTGTTTTGTCATCTGCTTTGTGCCCTTATCCACGGGTGTGCTGTTGGTTGAAGACCTCTTGACGACGGGGGGAGAATACAAGTTCAAGGTCATGACCAAGATTAACAGGTTCATGTACCGCTATTACATCTGGCAGATACTTCCGGCGTCGGGTCTGGGAGCTTACATGTGGGCAAGAGTCTATTTGGTGGTTGAGAGTTTTATCAGTTTGGGCCACTCTCCAGCTGGAGTTTACGATTTGCCTAGTTGGAGTTCTTATGTACCACACATCACCTAAACTCAGAGTTCTGAAGAATGGAATCCTCAGAACGAATCACGACGTTGAGGTCAAGGCACAGAAGGGTCTGAGAAAAAGAAAATGTCATTCCGTCTATCAAAACACATTTGTAACTACCATAGTAAAGTACACTCTACGGACACCTTCATCTCCTCAAGACTCTCATACGATCCACGACCTAAACCCAAGCGGAGATTACGACAATACCGACGAGCGCAGCACACGGATCGAAAGAGCGGCCGAAGTAGAACGAGGAGACCATCCTAGAGATGGAACCCAAGACAGCCAGACGAAAAGGATATAAGCTGTACGGTGGACTCGGGCCAACTGAGTTGAAGGAACACTACTTGACCGCTGCGCCATTGCCACCGGTCCGATATGGTGATGGCTGGTTGAGTTCGGTATAAGACCACTTTGTAGCTCTCTTCAGTTCTTGTTGGGGAGCTCAGAGGCTGTGAAAGAAGTCAAAGAGATGTGGCCGGCAGCAGAATTGACGATAGAATAGATGCAATCCTCGATCATCGAACTCAGGGATGGGCATTGCATACCACACTAGAGGCAAGGCTGGACGGGGACGTGCAAAAAGACGTGTGAGAAACGTGACGAAATCTTTGTTCTATACATGATTCCAAGCCACCTCTTGCTGGTCTACTGCCTCCATCAAGAAGATTCTTCAGGCACAAGGTCAAGATCAAACTTCCAGACCAGTCTCGCCTTCACGCCTATCAACTTCTGTTCCAGTAACACCATATACGCGTATAGGCACAGCAACCTCAAAAGTCTCGGCGACGAGTCGTTCTTTTGCAATCCTCACCACACCTCGCTCATCCCTACCCACTTCTTCCAATAGACTGGCTTCTCTCTCTTCCGCCAGTGCAGATTCTTCTTCCGCACGATCGGCCTCATCGTCTTCAATGCCCAGTCCACGAGCTACTTTTGGCCGTACTCGAGCAGTGACAAATTCAATCCTGACCCTCCAATCCAACTGTACACCTGTGGTCTCAAATGTAGGAGTGGCTGTGGTAGGGATCTCAAGTCTGAATGAGACTTTGCGGGCGAAAAGTACGCTTTCACTGACATGTGCGTGGGCCTTCCTCGTTGCTCGTTGCACGGAAGAGGATGATCGTAAAGCTAGACTTGGATCCACGCGTTCGGTGGTTTCCAGCCATACATTAATTCCATAGCTCGAAATTTGGTCCGTTACTGTCTCAGTGTCGGTCTCGGGCGTAGGTGGGATAAAGTCGATAATGCCGGTGATGGTTTCACCTAAGCGATAGGATGGTCGTACGATCGTGATTATAGCGACAAGCTGGCCCCCTCGGGAGATGGTAAAGCGGTTGCTAGATTGTGTGAGTTGATCTGATGATCCGGAAGAGATGTTCGACCTCAAAATAGCCATATCTATAGCTTCTTTCATATTGTGCGGTGAGAGCTCTTCCAGCGAGGATCGTCTACGGGAAGGCTTTTCGGCGGTAGGCGATAGTAGCGCACCAGACTCGGATTGTGGTTTCGCCAACAACTGATCCGTGTATGAGAGAAAATCGTCCAATAGGACGGACGAGGCTCTTCGTTCTGATGGCGACTTTGCCGAGGAAAATTGAGGATTTGGCCCGCTCAAAGCTATGCTTTGGCTTCTAGCCTTATCACTCAATAGTATGTAGGGAGACATCAAGTCATGGCCCAGGATCTCTCCCCCATCTAGGATTGTAAGAACGATGTCGAAATTTAGATCGATATGACTTACTGTTGACGCTGCCAAGCACACGGAAGGGAATCTCTATATGCTTGACCTGCTGTTTTCCTCCAGGTCGTTGAATTCCAAGAGTCAGATGGTACTGCACCTTGATAGCTCGGCCTTTGTGAGAAGGCGGGAGTCCTCGCGGTAAACGGAAGCGGTATGAGTAGCTCTTTGTCTCACCCGGCGCAAGGCGTAAATCGACGAAGAGGATAGATTGAGGAGTGCTGAGTAGCGGGATGGTCTTTGAGCTTGCAACGTTCCGCATCTCTTTGATACTGCTCATCTCACCACCGCCTAGGAGACCACCCAGGCTTTCGCCTATGTTTCCCCACCCAAAGCCAAACATGCCACTCTCACGCTTTGATTTTTCCACGCCCACTACACCACCGCCGCCTTGGCCGCCTACAACACCTTTTCTTTTGACGTCCTCGAAAGGGGCTTGATTTACCAGTGAGCCATCAAGGATAAAGGAACCCATGGTCTGAGCGTATCCCATCATCAAAACCTCGGGCTCTTTATTTTTTGGCATGCTGGTCGGTGGGGCTTGGCGGTTCCGGCCGTTCATTGGCTTCGGAAGCATCCTGCTCGGTGGTGGTGGGGCTGCATCGGACGAAGCGGTCTCGGACGAGTGATTTGTGAGGGAGTAGAAATCGCTGCTAGTGCGAGGGGTGTCATTGGCACCAGACTCGGACATGATGCGTGAAAGTGGATTGGCGGATGACATGTCAGGAAGCTTTGGCGAAGGAAGCTGAGGTGGTCTTTGTGGAGGAGCAGGACTTCTCGGAGGAAAGTGGAATTCAGGCATGGGAGAGCGACCGAGAGCAGGGGAGCCTCTTCGCGAAGCACCAGGGGATTCGGGTGGAATGGAGAAGCTCGGGGGAGGAAAAGAAGCAGATGAGGCGGAGGGATGTCGCGGCGGAGGCATCATGTGTGAGGCAGAAGGAGGTCTCTGGGGAGAGATATTGATTGCAGAGGGAGGTTGAGCAGTGGTGGGCGAAGGGAAGTTGAAGGCAGGAGTGCCGGGAGCAGTACGGATGCCCGAGGGACGACGAGGCAGCGGCGGGTGCTGGCTTTGTAAAGGCGAAGGGTTTCTATACGAGCTGAAAGACAGAGAAGGAGCTTGGTACGAGGGTGTGCGCGAGAGGACCTGCATACTCGCCGAACGGCCATGACCGCCGCGAGCAGGAGGCCGCCGGACGTTGGAGGCATTGGTGGCGGCTGCATTGTCGCTACCCATAGACATTATGGACAGCGACCGGGCATGAGCAGGGGCATGGCGTGTCGTGGTCGTGGTTGTGTTACTGGCGGCATGGCTGGGCACTCTCTGGTGGGCGTTCGAGGGAGGAGGGTAGACAGACAAGGAGAGGGTCGGTCGATGAGAGGGTGCCCTCGAGCCGGCGACAGAAGGAGCGACGGATGGGACAGTTGACAATTGCTGGGTCGAGTGTGTTACGGTACGCTGTCTTTGTGTGGCCTTCTGGCGGAAGCTTGTCGTGTGGTCGTCAGGAGCTTGTTGGTCGCTGTCGTCGCATTCGTTCTTGAAGCTTATGATGCATTCGATCTCCTCGCCCGCGAAGACGCTGCTGTCCTTCCACTGCACGTACGCGCGCACTTTTGTTCGGGTAGCCATGCCTCATGCTGCTGAAAGGTACACATGTGTTGTCGTCTTTGGACAATTTTGGTTCATCATGACATGTTGATCGTCTCTCCGCATTGCCCTGAATTGTTACCCCTTAAATCCGTCTTCTCTCCGTGACCTCCTCATCGAACCACTCGTTTACAATAGCACTCTGACTTGTATCGCCAATGCGACATCGCTTTGTGATTCTAAACTACACATTTGCCCATCAGAGTCTCGTGCACCAGTCCCTACCATGCGCCACCTGCCACCCACACAGTGAAGTTTCGACTGCCATGCCCAAGAAGCCTGCTATACAGATACCACCGGAATCCGACACTGAGGTTGCACCGAGGCTGAATTCTCTATCGCTCTCTGCCACTTCTTCCCCGATCCTGCGGAACGTACTGACGTAGACGATTCCTCCGAGCAGCCCTTCCCAGAATGTAATCGCGAACACGAGCCATATGTTCGGCAGGAAAGGGAACATGGCATGCGCTGCCAGAATTGCCAAGTTGACGCACTGTAGCATCGAAGGTAGGTATAAGGCGTGGATTGTGACGAACGGTAACGACGAGCGCGATATGAAGACGCCCAGTTGATATATGGCATTGTACGTTGGATAGAAGGAGCGGTAATGTTCAAAGGGTGTCTGGTCAAGGGGAAAGAGCAGTGTAGGCGCGACACCTTGGTTGATAGTGTACTCGGCCACGTACACAAGGAGCAGAGGCAGCATGCTAATGGGAGGGGGGAGTGTTCAGCTTACCGTTATTGATCGTCACTACTAGATTCTTGTAACTTACTATGGAAAGAAGAGGCTCTTGGCTCGCAGAAAATTAGCCTTGAGATTGTGCCAGGTATCGTTGGATTGGGGTCCTTGACTGAGTCTGGGTGATGAAGCTGTATGAGCATCCTCGACAGCATCATTTAGCAGTGACTCGGTGTCTGCGTCTACGTCGTGTTGGGCAGCAGCGATATAGTCATGGCTCTTGGGCTTGGCTGGCAGCAAGACGAAGAAGCTGAACAGCATGATGACTGGCAGAAAGGAGAAGGCTAGCAGGCTGGTTCTGACGCTGAGGCCTAGGGCACTGGTTGCCAGAACATATGCGCCTGATCCTACTAAACCTGCACCACCAGTACCTGAGCCCCAAGCTGCCAGACTGAAAGGGCCATAGAAGTGCGTCAGACCTAGGAAGCTGAGTTCACCTCCTCCGCTGCTTATGGACGCCAGTATTACTCCTAGCATCTTGATAGAGATAGAGCCTCCGTCTACGTTTGGATCAGCAGCGGATGGGCTTAGTGCGACGAGCAGCATGCCGCATGTGGAGAGAGCGACGAATGCTAGGATGCGCAGATTGTACGGGACAAGGTGGATGTAATACGGAGCGGTCAGTTTGACCAGGAAGGAAGGAACGACATCGAAGAGCAGAACGAGCGACTTGGGCACGGCAGGACCAACAAGATCCAGAGCACTGCTGAGAATTATCACATAGAGAACGTTGTTGATGAGACCTGCATGATATGTTAGTTGGGAGATGCAAGGTACAAAGCTAGGTACAGGATGGGGTCAGGAGACGCGAAGCTCACCGAACAGCCAGAATGAGCCAACAACGCGTTTGTCGACATGCTCAAACATGATAGACAACCTTTGGCGGAACAGAGCCCAAGAGGATGAAGGAGCACCAGGCAGAGGGATCATGTTAGGAGAGAACGAGATGGGTGTTTAGGCACGTTGACAAGTGTGGGGATGTTAGTTTGGTGTGACGGCATCAAAGAAGTTAGTTTTTTGGGTAAGTTAGCGGCGGGCCCGAGTGGCCCTTGTAGAAGCGCGAACAGGGAAGCCTGCTCTCGCCATGTCCGACCTCCCTCAAACCCGACCTAAGACTTCTTCTTGCGACTCGAATTTTGCTGCTGTCTTTGTTCGACCTTTGGACTGCGCATCTCTCGCCGAAACACGCCCGTGCCAGCATGTGCAAGCCTGCAGCCGTCCATGGTAATAACCTCGTCGGCCAAATGTCTCGGGGACTACTCTAACATTCAATTCTAGATGGATAATCGACTACCACAACCCTCGTCTCAGGCCCTTGCGGCTGCCTCTTCGGCCACTCCTCAGCCCTCATCATCTTCGTCGCATACTTCGTACCATACACAAACCGCGCAACCACCAGTGCAGATGCCTTTCTCGGATCCGTTTCACACGCGCGACCCGTTCATGCCCTCTTCGAATCAGCACGCCAGACGCGACAGCTACAGCATGGGTCCCGCGACATCTGCGATGGGATCACAGTATGAGAGAGCTTGGAGTACACAGCCACAGGCACCAGGTACGAGCAGCGTGTCTTTGTCTTGTTTCAGAGGGCGTCGCGTAGGTCACTGTCGCTGTTGGCATGAATGACAGCTTGAATCGCAGGGTTCAGTCAGCCAGCAGCCACGCGACCGTGCGTTTCCAAAATCTGCCGATCGGCGGGAAGCCCAAACTCTAATCAAGATGGTCAAGATTTTCTAACCCCGGATTTCTAGCAGCGAACCAGCTGAATCAGTCAGCTCAGCACCAACAACTCTCTCATCACAACCCGCTTCAACATCCTCCCACCTCCAATACCGCCCCAGCTCCCGTCCTTGCGCATATGTCGGGTGCTCCGTTCCCCTACGACTCTTCACGCCGTCGCTCCGTAGGCAGTGAGCGCTATCCTGGAGGCATGTTTAGCCATGGCGTCAAGCTTGCTTGTCATGGAGAACATGGGCTAACTTTGACTCAGCACCGATCGACCCTCCTCCATCACATGTCTCCTACTCCTCCCGCAACATGCCTCCGCCCTCTCCAACCTCGGGTCCGAATAGCTCTGCCTTCTCCATGCCTGCGCCGCGACACACTCCTTCCGCCTCGCCCTACGTCGGCTCAAGAGAGCTCCCGCCCTTCAACTCGCGACCAGGTACAACTATGTCCATCTCTTCTCTGATCGGTGCCGACTCGTCGCGCCACGGAAACCACTCGCCAAAGACGGTTGCAGCTGTGCCATCGCCTCCGATAAATCCTGCGCATCCCCCGTCTCCGCAAAGAGCTCGTTCAGCCAGCACAAGAGCCCCGAATGGCCATTTCCCCCGGCCACACAGTCCTACCAGCATCATGCAAGCCCACCACCAACAAGACACTATGTCTCAGCCATTCCATCACTCGGGCCCCCACCAACCTCCGCACATGTCTCAACACAATGCTGCGCCAGGCTTCCGTCCCTTCCAGTCATCTCCTCCATCTGCCCATCCCGAAGATCATCAGCCTTACCCCGGCCACGGGCCTTCGCGCCCGAACAGTCAACCCATGCACGCTCACCTCGATCAGGAGTTGCGAAATCGACAAGACATACACGACCGACCCCCGCCGCGTCATCCTTCCGCTTTTCCACCCTACGTCGACCACATGGGCAGACCCGGTCCTGCGTCGCAGCCACCTTCGAGACCTGATCTCGATCGACAGGACCTCAACGGACACGGACATCATCAGCTCGCTCATACCATGTCGCACACAGCCCGCTCTACGCCTATACCTCCACCTCCACAATCCTTCAGCCGTCTCAACTTTGGCTCTGCGCGAGACGAGTATCCTGGACTTTTCCGTCCCGCGGTACAAATGCCGAGTAGGGAAGAGACGGAACAACGTGGCCCGCACAACGAGATGCTCGGCCGACCCGATCCCAGACACGCGGCAGCCATGAATGGTATGGATGACAGACAAAGGCCGAGTGCCGCGCATTACGGCATGTACGGTCCGCCAAGTTATGAAGCAAGAGAAGGAGAAGAACATCCGTTGCAGCGAGCCTTCCTAGGCGTGGCATCAGAGATGCGACATAAGAATGGACGGGCATCGCCGTTACCACAGGCAGTGCATGGAGCAGCACAACCAAGGCATACCGGTCCTGGAGCAGATCCTGGCGTCAAAAGTGAGTTTGGTCGAATGTTTTCGGGTCTCGGCAGCGGTGTTGGTAGTAATACTCCCACAGCCGGCATCGCAACCCCTTCACGCGGCAGTCCAGTCAGGCAGGCGGATGCCAACGACGACACAGACAGCAGAAAGGCTCGGACTCGATTGAGGGAAGACAACCGCGAGGATAGCGATAGTGTGGACGGTAGGAATACTCCAACCGCCAGTCAAAGGGGTAGCAAACGACCAAAGACGGCACATGCTGGCCCGCATCACCACCACCATCACGCCCACGCACATCAGTAAGATTCCCATATCCTCTTCTTAGCCGACCATGCTGATACTGACAAGACCCCCTAGCCATCACCATCATCACCACGGCTTGCCAGAAGAGCAAATGCCTCACGCCCCTGCTCCCTTCCACCCTCTCCGCTTCCCGTCCAATGCCAGCACACCTCAGCAAGCTGCCATCGCTGGTCCTCATCATCACCACCATCACCATCATCACGCTGTTCATGCTCATCCACCTCACCACCACCATCACAACGTGAGACCTCCGCCTATGCCTTCGACTCGCCAACCTCAAACTACCATTTCCAATCAAGAGTTGCTTGCAGCCATTTCGAGCCTCCCACAGAAGCATCTTGGAAGTCATGTCTACTCCACAAAACTCAGCTTGCCTCCGAGGGAGTCTACTCCGCTTGACTTCAAGTATCACTTCAAGAGCGCTGTCAAGCCTATACCACGCTTTGAAGACAAGGCCAACTGCACATTCACTGTACGTGTACCACGCGCCTATCTCGGGATCTCTAGTGTCACCGAGGAGGACAGCGAAACCGTGGCTGGCGGTCTGGAAGAGATATGCAAAACCCGCGCGGTCTGGGGTTCTGATGTCTACTCTGACGATTCCGATCCTGTAGCTGCCGCTGTTCACTCGGGCTGGATCCGTGGTGACTTTGGCGAATACAACGAGGATCTTCGCGAGCTATTCGATGAGGGCACCGATGAAGCTCTGGAGATCCCTGAATTGGGCAAGCTGTACACGGAGAAGCCCACAAAGCCACTGCGCACAACAACGAAAGCAGACCTGCACATCACGGTCCTCATCCTGCCGGCTCTCACACACTACACGGCCTCGACGCAGAACTTCTTACGCTCCAGGGAATGGGGATCTGACCATGACGGTGTCAGCTACATGATCCATTCAATCGAGTTTGTAGAGGAGAGCTCGTCCAACAGATTTACCGAGCGCAGTGCAGCTGCCAAACACCAGCGCATCAAGGACGACTTGAGCCGCAGAAGGGAAGCAGCAGAGAGTTTGCTTGGATTACTGCAGGGAGCAAGAGGCAATATGACGCCAGCCAGCTCGAATGTCTCTGTCGGTGCTTGAGGAAATGTTTACGACCAAAAGTAATAACGTTTATATCGAGATTTTACAAATGTCATCTTTTTGAGACTTTATGGGATATTGTTCTTTGCCTGTTCTTGCATCGAGAAGTTCCACAGGCGTGACAGTGAGATTAGCTGATTGTAGTTAGCGCCTGGACCTGGGTGCCGTGTTGGGCGAAGAATCACGTGGGAAGCTCGATTTGCTGGAAAAGCTGCTTTTCCAGGTCTACCTAACCCATGTCCTTCTAGAGTAGAGCCTGTCAATAAGATGTTGGATGGTGGTGTAGTTCGGAGACATGATCAGACAAAGAGTATAAATGGACATCTAGGACTCCAGGAGTGTGGTGTCGCTGCAGAGATTGAGCAAAGGAAGAGTGCTACACGCAAGCCATCTGGTCATCCTTTTCTCCCCTTCTTCTGCTGGAAGCCGAAAATGTCCCCAGGAGAGCGACAGCTAGGTGCTACTCGTGGTCAGGGTGTAGATCATGGGGTGGTGAGATGCCTGGTGCTACGAACGCGAAAGTGGTGGATTGTTGTAACAGTCGCAGATTCGTGGAGAGGACGGGAAAATGAGTCTCAGTGTCAAATGTGGCATTAAATTTCTACATAAGGGAGGCACAAAAGAAAGGGAGGAGAGAATTATTATAATCTTGCCAAATGTGCTCGAATAAACAGCATTTTTCTGCTCTCCTCCCCAAACAACTGGATCCAGGACCTTGGTTTGCCAACACCGACCTCTGAATCCAGATTGCCAACTCTTCCTCCGTAAACAGAAAAGAAACTCCAATAACGCCAAAGAATAGCCGCAGAGGCGGTTGCATCAAGACTCTTCCGAAGAAGAGTCAATGCAAGCGGCTTATGAAAACCAACCCAAAATCCAGAGGACAAGGATATTGCATTTTCTGTAAAAGGTACAGCCGCACTCAAGCCATAATTTATCAAATTTTCGTGAGCAAAGTGTTCAAAAAAGAACATTTGTCACAATCATAACGCTCGTTATCAGTCAGCAATTAACTGCAGTTCCAGTCCTCCTCGTTTTTCCCACAGAGTAAGTCGGTCTAAGGGGTATTCGCGGGAGTGTCTGGAGCAGGCGAATGAGCGCCATACCCAACATATGTCCGGTCCATAGTCCGGTTTCCAATGAGTTGCTGACACAGCACAGTGCTTCGGGGTGTGGGTGTGTTCTGGGTTCGCTCTTGTCTGAGAGGTGGATTTTTGGTGCACGCGGTGTGTGAGAGTCTGTCTTCCAGGCATCTCGTGTTGCGCGTCTCCAACGTGTGCTTCATCTCGTTTGGCGGTCCAGGCAAACAGCCACAATGACGGGCAAACGAGCTCCAAAGTGCAAGCCAAAGAGCGTGCAAGACGGGGACAAGAAGAACAAAGTCCAGACGTTGCGTAGAGCAAGAAGCGACGTCTCAGAACAGAGAGCGAAGCGAGAAATGCATACCCAACACAGCGGTATCTGAGAGGGCAGCGGTTATTTGGAATCGTCGGTAGAGGGACGGGATGGATGGGGCTTCGAGTACCGGAACATTACCAATGTCGAAACTACGACTCTCATCTTTATAGTGTTTCTTCCTTCTCGACCAGCCTTCAACTCATCTGCCAGTTTGTTTGGGCGGGCGAAGCTCCAGTAACAAGAGGGAGGGTGAGGCTTGGGAGGAGTGGCATAATTGCGACTACCGGAAGAAACGGATGTGAGGAATTTCGACAACGCAAAAGTAGAGCGCGCCAAAGCTGCAGCTCGAGACATACAATCAAGAGAGAGCACAACACAGTGGCGACTCCGATCAATAAAAAACAAAAAGAATTTTTTTTTCTTGTTAAACATCAGTTTATAACGTGCACCGATCAGTCCGAGAACTGACCATCACGCTTCTTTTCTCCTGCGGAGGAGCGGCATCTGTTTTTTTGAGACAAAAACAAGAGCAGCATCAACTCGGGAGGAGAAAGAGAATGGGGACTCTGGAACACCGAGTACCAGGTCCGAGCATATTTAAAGTCTCCCTATATGCAGGTGTCGAACAATGCCCGTAGCCCACGGGTGACTCAGAAGAATTCACGCGGCCAACGGAGTTCAAAAGGTCATGTGTGGGCCGATAGTAAACTATCACCGGGCATGATCGGCGAATGGATTTTGTGGTGGCAAGTGAGTGTTACTTCTTGCCGGGCTGGTTGGAGAGACGGGGGAGGGATCTTCTGCAAAGTTGCCATGGCTACTGGCACGAATGTGTGTAGGTCGACGTGTTGCAGCTTCCACATTCTGGGCGCCAACAAAACCGACCTTTTCGCTCGGGCTGAAGCCAGAACTCAAGATTGGTGATGTGACGCCTGGATAGTCGGATAGTTGGAATTTGCGGGGCGAAAGGGTGTATGACTGGCCATTGAGGCGGTTTGCTGAATTGTCGCTCGTGTCGACGGTCGTTGCACTGGTTGCTTGTTCGTAGGTGGGCACTCGTGAAGAGATCGACGAATTTCTGCGGGAGAAGCTAGTGCGTGATGCATGCGTTGCAGAGAAACTCTGCGGAGGCATGCTCTTGAGCTCTCTGGGATACTGATCGGTTGGCGCTGGCTCCTCGCCAGCATGAGCCAACATGTAACCAGCTCGGACAAGTCCGACGATCACAATCAGGACCCAGATGAGTAGCACGCAAGTTGAGATGATAGCTTCTTGCCTCACAGCCTTTTCCAGTGAACGAACAACGAACAGGACAGCTCGAGAGATCTGATCACCTGAATTAATGGTGTCTGGTTCAGACAGCATTGAACTGTTGCCTGAAGAGGTATCGTTGATTTTGTCCATGGTTCCAAGAGAGAAAGTGTCGTTCCTGACCATTGGAAAGTCAACATGAGCATGATCACTAACCCAGGTCAGGCCTTTTTGAATGCCTTCAATCTTGAGAGTGATCAGGCAGTTCACAACTTCTTTAACAGGACCATCAAGGATCGTGCCACCAAAAGTGGCATTGATCGCATCATTCATCCCATCGACAAAGAGATTGAGAGTGTTGTTGACTGCTCCAGTTGTGGTATTGACCCAGCCAAAGATGTCTTCGTTGATTTTGGTGTTTGTTGTATTGATAACATGGTTGGTGTCAAAAGCCCATGCTAGGGAAGCATTGTTGAGTGACCATTGCACCTTATCAGCGAAGGCATCTACTTTCTGGGTGAGCTCTGGAACCTCTTTCCTGATCGCCTGAAGCAATATGTATTGACACAGGCAACCAAGAAGGCCAGCGATTGCAAGGCAAAGAACGAACAAGGCTGGTGTAGTCGTGGCATAGGCGACTGTCCACCTCACAAGTGTCCGTGCACGGGTTAATGAGAAGTGGTTCGAAATCTTGACACCAAAATCGGCCGTGTACGGACGTGAGACAATGTAGACAGCGTCCATGGGGTCGTTGATATGCTTGATAGCTCTTGCTCGCTGCTCTTGCAAACGCCAGCGACGTATTTCTCGGTAGGCCATAGGGACACAGGCAAGTATTGCTGCAATGATGAGGACGGAAAGGAAAACTTTCTTGGCAAGCGTTATTACGTCCGCGAGGTCATCAAAGAAATCATTGATACCATCGTCGTCGGAGCAGAACGTGAGTTTCTCCTTTGGTGGGACATGAAACAGCGACCGGTTCATGGTGTACTTGCCCATCGTCTCATTGAGCAATTGTTTGACCTCTTCGAATGGGAAGCGAAGAGCAGTGTTCGTTGCGTTGTGGACTTCAGCAAATGTCGGAATGGAGTTGTTTAATCTGTCCAGCCCTTTGTCGTATCCAGTAGGAAGTTGCAGTGCGTCGAGTTTGGCGATTGATGAGTTCAAGTTGATCTCAGGAACGTCGACATTTTTTCCAGCGAAAAAGCTGCCGACGTCTTCAATCGCGCCAGTAAATTTGTTCATGGCTTTCTGGAAGTCTTCGACAGCATCGCCGAGTTCGTTGCCTACGCCTTTGGCGGTGGAGTTCAAAAAGTCTCCAACGTCTTCTGCAACATCGATGGCAACGTGTAAGCTGCCACCAACAGCAAAGGTGAATAGACAGACGTAGGTAGAGGTGAGAAGATTGATGTAGAATACGAAAACCTCCTCGAGTACGGTGATGCTGAGCAGAAGCATAGACATTAGCCCGTTGATAGCCTTCTCGATTCCCGATGCGGTGAGTTCGTTCACGCCAGACGACATGTAATAAGGCATGCTCGCCATGGCGCTCCCGACATTTTCCACGCCAGTACAAGCAGAGAGTGCTTCTCTTTTTGCGGAAGTTAAGTTCGTATTCACACTTCCAATAGCGAGTAGTGCCCGTATGAGGACGAGAAGGATCAGAATTGTCCAGCGGTTGATCCAAACCTGCGAGAGTCTAGCTCGGAGGCCAAGGTATGGTGTTAGGTATGATGTTTGATCGGAGGACGGTCGTGGTACATCTTGCGTAGCGTAGTAGTTCCGCATCTCATGGTCGCCAGCGGATAGA
>SWBL01000242.1:0-81246 GCA_024195585.1 Aureobasidium sp. EXF-3400 | reverse complement strand
CCATCTGTTGTTGTGAGACCATCTGTTGTTGTGAGACCATCTGTTGTTGTGAGACCATCTGTTGTTGTGAGACCATCTGTTGTTGTGAGGGATTCTCTCCATCAGGCACATCTTGCATCAATTCGTCAAAGTCAGGTAGGTCAGAGAAAACAGTCAAGGACTGATCTGCTTCAAGATTCGGTCTGTTGGTTTGTAAATCTGGCTGACTGGAGGACCAGGGAGAAGAGCCCATCTGCGAAGTATTACAAGACAGCTCGCGTCCTGCTATACGCTCGTATTGTTGTCGTCTCGATAGGCTGGTGAAGTCTGGTTGCGGCTCCGTTTGGTAATGTTGCTCTTCCGGTCCATGATTCATCGGCTCCATTCCCTTGTCTCGTAACACATCCAGTGGTTTGATCGCATTGGTCTGATCGTGAGATGACTGGGAGGATCTTGCAGCTGCTTCTGCGTCTCTTTCCAGGAGTATGTCTCTCTCTGCAACTTGCTCTGCAGTCAAGATCTCTGGATCAAGCCCTCGCAGGTCAAGACCAAAGTCGCTGGCTACCCATTCATCCTGGTTGATGTTGCCACCCGTATTTACATCGTCAGTCATTGAGACAGATGCGTTCAGATCCTCCGAGTCATCATGCGGTGCAACATGTATCGACGCATCCGACCCTGAGTTACCTTCATGCTCGATTGCATCAATGTCCAATGGGTTATGTGGCCGAATTTGGTTCCGCTCGACTAGCGACTTCAGCTGTGATATTTCATGTCTGAGAGCTAATTGTCTATCAGAATCAACCGAGACCATGTCTTCCGGAACAGGCCAGCTTGTCTTGCTTATGCTTGGATGAGAAGCCAATTTACGTTCGAGTCGCAGTAGGACTTCCGGCATGAGTTCGGGGTCGAGAGTCTTCACCCCAGTCAGCTCTTCCAAGTATGGTCCAAGGCCAGATCCCCGTGGTCGTGGCTCTACTCTCTGGAACACCTCAAAGATTTCATCTTCAGAGGGTAATTGTCGTCCTTCGAACAGCGAGTCTTGATGTTGTTTAACGATAGTAGCAAGGAAATAATGCGACAACTCAAAGAAAAAGTTTCCAGATTTGCAGTCAGGCCTTGACGTTGGATCCTCAATTCGTTGAACGCATTCTTCGAGCCAGCCTTTGGTGACAGCTAGTTTGGGTAGTACAGAGCTCCACGACTGGTCATTTCGAGTTATTTCGTAGTGAGCTGTCCTATAATCAAGCGCAAGTTTTGCCCGCGCAAGGTATAGCTCCAGTATGAGGATTTCTCGTTGAACATCTATCCTGTCCTCAGAGTCGTGCGGTGAGAGTAGCTGCGGGTATAATATCCTGGTGACTGCGATATACGTATCGCTAGTTTGCCGATAGCTGGTCCGCAAATCGTCAATACTTTTCGACCGCGGCGACAACAGCTTTTCTGCAGTTTCGGAAAAGGATGAATCATGATCCTCATTATGGTCGTCGGTACTGATTGACTGTGTAGCTTGTGGAGTCATGAGCTGTCGTGAAGGCGGCGGGAAAGCGCCTGTCGGATGTGATAAAGCGACTTTGGGAGTCGACTCCGCCGCATGCTTGAAACCCTGCGAACCATGAACCATAGCGCCCGTAGTGTCGTTCATGGAGTTGCGTCCATGAGATTTGGTCGACTTGGAACGTCGAAAACGAGATTTTCCCGGCGTCCTCGGCAGAGTCACCTGGCCACCTCCGGCAGGCAGCCCGCGATGGCGCGCCATGCTGTTTGAGAGAGATCACGAGGGAGATTGAGCTGTTTGGCATTCACATGCGAACGACGGTTGCAAAGTCTTCGAGCTTTCAGGCTTCAACGTTGAATGGCGGGGCATGCCCCTGCCAAGCTTCATACTCTAATTTCCCTTGTGCCGCAACCCTTGTCGACTTGATTTTCGTGAAACAGCATACTTATGCAGGCATACATATCATAGCCATAATTCCCACTCACTTTTTATGCCATCTTCTGTCATTCTACGATTGTATTCAAACTCATGGTAGCGAGACACTCGTCCACAACGAACGCATCAAAGCAAAGTTTGGCCGGCGCTGAGAGACCGGTCTCTGATATCATTACTCTACATACATCATGAAAGCCCTCAACACAAACAAAACGAACGTCGCAATCGTGAAAGCATCCATCAATATCTACAAATCATTACCATATCAGTCCATCTCCCCTTCGCGCGCTCCCTTCCCGAATCACATCACAGCCTGCTCAGATCTAATGTCCATCAGACTAGGGATCTCAGGCATGGGCGGCACAGAAGTGTCAAAAGGATTAACCTCTTCATCGCCAATATCCCCAGCCGCAGGAGTCGGTGGAATGGTGTCAAGATTAGTGTGCTTCCACCCCTGACTACTCGGCAAAGACATGGGACAAGCAGACGAGATACTGTTGCGGAAGCTGTTGCGGCCGTTGTAATCAGGAGAATGGAACGACGAAGACCTGACATGATGGTTCTGGTTGGAGACTGAGCCGGATCGGCTTCCAGGAAGCGACACAGTAGAGAATCGACTTGCAGGACCAGAGCTAAATGCACTTGAGAAGCGGCGGAACATTGTGCCAGAGAAGCTGGATGAACGAGACGAGGCACCAACGGTATCGGGCTCAGGCTCTCCACTTATGAGGTTGAAGACTCCCTTCAACGCAGATACGCTGTGTCCAACACTTGTCTTCACCTCGTTCCAGCTTTCTTCGAGGCGGATGAAGTCATGCATGTTTTCTTCCAGAGCCAAAAGATGCTTCAGGACAATCTCGACGCTGTCGGCAATGATGGTGGTGCCAGTAATCCAGACAGCAGCGGCAGTATCCTGAACACTGGCTGGCTGCTGTTGGATGAGCGCAATTGCAGAAGAAGTGGCCTTGTCGATTGCATGATCTGCCATCTGCTTCTGCATCTGAACATCAACAAAGACCTTGCTTTTCTCCTCACAGCCGCCAGTGGTGACACCAGACTCGAAGAGATAAGTCTTGAGACTGTTGTAAACGTTCTTGAAAGCGTCCTCGTGTACATGAGCAATCGAAGCATTCAAATCATCGAGGCCGGAAAGCACACTGTCAGCCTCATCACCAAGAGTGGCTGACAATGTAGCAACGTGGTTCGTGTTGTCGAAAAGAGCTTGAGCCTGCAAGGTCTTGAAAAAGGTAAAGTCGCCAGAACGGTGAGCTGCATGCAAGTTGTGGCGGACGAGGGCGATGCGCTGCTGCCAGTGCAATGTTTTGTTCATGTCGAAGATGATGTTGAATTCTGCCAGCTTGTTGATGATAGTTTTTGGTTGAAGAGTCTCGACGTGTGCCGGACGACTGAGCAACAAGCTTGAAAAACGAGAAAGTATGTATGTACAAGGTCAAGAAGAAATGCAAAAGCTTGACAGTCCTGGTGTAGCAGCAGAAGATGCTCGAGGAACGATCGAAACAACTGCTCTGCCTTATACCATTTCTTCAGCCAACACACCACGACTGAGATGTTGTCAGTGGCTGCCTCGAAGTTGTTTGTTCATCGGGTATATCAACTTCCGTCAAGCCGGTTCCGACTAGCTGGTTCATAGAATCTTCGATGATGCTTAGTGCGATGCCTCGAAGTAGGACGTATAGACCTTCTTTGCACAAGAGCTCTTTGTCTCGAAGCTGTTTGCGGAGGTTGATTCAATCCCATTCAAGTCTTCGCGAAGGTTTCATTGTAGCTTTAAAGAGTTCTGAAAGCACGTCTGCGCCTGTACTTGCCAGATGGTGACTGTGAATCCGGCTATAGGGATTTTTTTGCACCACTGGTAGCGTTCATTACCATCCACCGCGCTCCATTACTTCTGTCCACTACCAATCTACCAATCATTTTCAATCGCGACCTTCGGCATGCCGATATGGAGTCGGCTCTACCTGCTTGCCGACGTCCATGTGACCACATTCCAACATGGTCAGCCGTACATTCCTTGCCTGCCACCGACGTTTTGAGAAACTGCCTTCACGACAGGATTGCACGTATTCTCTCACGTACAGTCGTCCGCATAATGCAATACTATACTTTTGGGCCTTCATTCGAATCATCGAGTGGGTGAGGCAGTCAGCGTTGGATGGTCGTGTGCGACCTTGAATGCTTCTTTCTCGTGACTTCTGTTTAAACTCAAACGTCTAACGCATTAACTGCTCAGCATTCAGTCTGAAGGTGTGTGAAAGGCTGCTAGGTCGCGGCAGCGGCGTTGAGAGAAGGGTCTGAGGTCAATCACATCGTCTACTTCGACGAATAGAACGAGCTCAGCATTCAGTCTGCGAGATCTAACTTCGAACACTCGTGAACGCTCTGCCGAATCGAATGGAGAAGCTGATCAAGAGCACGAGAACATTTATCAAAGCGGTGCAGGTAGAGAGACGCAAGAGCAGCGAATGAAGAGGTCTTAAATATGATCATAAAAACGTAAATGTTGAACATAATGTGCAACAGGTCGATGAGAGGATAGATCTGATCACAATACGCTCGATATCATCACGGAACACCGAAAGAGTTTCGGTGCCTGGACTTCCACAGGTATGCTTCGAGATCATACGCACAATGCAAACGAGTGATATCCTGTCCTGAAGCAATCTTATGGTCTTGTCCCATCTTTGTTCGTCGTTGAAAGCGGGATATCTCGCAGATAGCTGCGACGTGCGATGTTCACAAAGAATGTTGCCGAAAACGGACGCCACGACCTCTCAATGGGACTACGCTCATCTTATCAGGCCTGTTCATGGTCACAATAGTAGTCTTTCTATATAGCTTATTCGCAGGCGCTGCTTAGTCTGCTGCAAACTAAGCAAAATCATGCGTTTCTCAATTGTCACTATCGCATCTGCAGCTGTTGCTGCTACAGGAACACGCGCCATTGACGTGGCCGGTAAGTTCAACATTTTTGTGTCTGAGAACGGGAAGTCTGACGTCTTTGTAGAAGTTCCCGGCTATGAACCAATCCCCAAAGCTGCAACAAACAAGTACTCTCAGAGTGCACCTTCGGCCATGCCTGACTTTGCGACTGGCTCGTTCGAGCCAACATACATGCCTGCAGAGGACCTAAGACCTAGTAGCATCCACGCTCGTAGTGTCACTTCGACATCTGCCACTGCAGTTTCCTCGACTCCAGCCGCCGACGAACCGTCTGATGACAGTTATGAGGCTTTCTTGCAGTGGATGGATGCTCGTCTGGCTCAGGGAATTCCTGAACAAGCCGGGAACAGCCATGTCGCCCGCAGTGTAGCCCCTTCGCCAAGTGCAAAAGTTGAAGCCTCTGCAGACGGGCCAGCTGATGACACCTACGAAGGTTTCGTTACCTGGATGGAGTCCCGCTACCCCAAGGACTTCTCTGAGCAAGTCAAGCAGAAGATCAATGCTCGAGATGTTGAGTCGCAGGCTGTTACTACCACCAGCACAACTACCACAACTGCCACAACTCCTATCACAGCTGCCGCCGGTACTGGCCCTGATGATGAAAGCTACGAGGAATTCGCACAATGGATGATCGCCCGCTTCCCTGACGGATATCCTTCCGAGGACCACCACGAGCTTGATGCTAGATCGGTTGACACTCACGAGGCATCGCAAGAAGATGGGCACGAGGTACCTGATTGGAGCTACGCTTGGAACGAAGAAATGGAGCATCATCTCCAAGCCAGATCGACTGAAGAAGAAAACCACGGAGCTCCTTCTGACTTTGAGTACGGGTACGAGCAAGATTCCGGTTCGGATGCCCATGCCGCATCCGAAACCGACTATCCTTATCTTGAGGAGACCTTCGAGGAGTTCCTTGCTCGTCAAGGCTACAGCCCTGAACAGTACGCCCAGGAGAGCAAGCCTACCGAGTCACACGAAGAAGAGCCTAAGCCTCAGGCTGTGGTTGACTCGAAGCCATCAGTCTCTGAGGTTGCTGCTTCGCCTGCTGCCGCTCCTACCCCCAAGCCAACATCTGCAGTGACTTCGTCTGCGACCACTTCGACTTCTGCATCGCAGTGGTCTGGCCCGATGAGCGAGACTTCCACAGTCTCGCCTAGCTCTGCTACCAACGTCCAAGCACGCTCTGTGAGTTCCCACTACCGATTCCGCCACCACTCCCACTCAGCACATGCGTCAAACAGTGGTATGGCAAGCATTTCTTCTGCAACCAGCTCTACCACCACAAGTCGCAAGGGATTCTTTAACCTTCCCTGGTAGCCGGATGGGTGGGGCTGTCGTTGCAAAGAGAAAATACTGACTGAATATTGAGATCTTCCGAAGTTAGGGCACAATTGTCCATAGAATGAACCATTTCCTATGTAATGAATGAACGTTATGCGTTTTTCTACCATCCGTTTCCTTTCCGACACTTTATAGAACTGTTCTCGATTTGGTCAACGGTCATGTTCGGGCGTAACAAAGGCCCGGTCACACGAAGTCGAATTCTAGCCCATCGCTCAACGAGAATCTTTGTGAAATAACAAGCGCCTGACAAGCAGATTTTGCATCGTTGTCCCTGAATGGCAACAGTGATTGGTTTTTTAGCCGCTTCACCCTATAGAGATATATGTCCATACTCCACCTTCAAGACTGGCACGTAATGCTTTCTAATGTGGCGGGTAATTCATTGTAACGAGCGGCAGAGCGGAGGCAAGGTCGCTTCTTCTTGCTGGATATGCCCTTTGTTATCCGAGCCTGGGCCTGGTCCCAGCCGCAAACGTCAACTTTCCAGACTTTGTGCTTGAATTCACAAGCAAAGGTGACTACTCCACAAGGGGAGATGGATGCCTCACTCGTAAAGCCTTGTTGTTCACTTTGTGCCGATCATTACTGCAATCAGCTACATAAATAGATTCCTCGTCCCCAATATCTGGGTCTTTTATCCTCACAAGAGTTGACTCTCATTGTGAATCTTCTTCGACGGACGAGGTCATTGTACATATCTCTTCTCTTCGGCCGTCATCGTTACATTGCACATACCACGACCTTCATCTTTCGTTTCCCCTTCCATCAAAACAAACGACATGCATCTGTCCAGCATCCTCGTCGGCCTCGCCGGCCTCCTGGCATCGGCCAGCGCCAACCCCAACAACAACACTGTGTACAAGCACTTTGACTGCGGCGTTGACCTCAGTCACGCCAGTGAAAACTTCAACAAGACTGTGCGCCAGATGCACCAGGGTGTCTTCAAGGCACACAGCGGCACACAGATGGCTGGTCACGCTGTCCGCGCTGCCGCTGCTGGCCCCATCGTCGTCAATGTCGCTTTCCACATCATCACCACCGCCGCAAAGGCAGGCACCATCACTCAGAAGATGGCCGATGACCAACTCGCTACAATGAACAGGGCCTACAAAGCCAGCAACGTCCAGTTCAACCGCATTGCCACCACCTTCACTGTCAACGACGCCTGGGCTGTCGGTGCAGGCAATGATGCTACCAACATGAAGACTGCTCTGCGTAACGGTACCTACTCCACTCACAACATCTACTTCATGACCGACCTCACTGGCAGTATCCTCGGCACGTGCAGTCTGCCTTCAGACATTGGTCCCGGCACCCCTGACCCCAGCACTTACATCACCGACGGCTGCATGATCCAGGCCAACACTATGCCCGGCGGCAACATTTACGGCTTCAACCTGGGCATGACCGCCGTTCACGAAACCGGCCACTGGATGGGTCTTCTGCACACCTTCGAAGGCTACAGTTGCACCGGCAGCGGAGACTTCATCGCCGACACTCCTATGCAGAGCACCAGCACTGATGGATGCCCTTCCAAGCCTCCCAAGGACAGCTGCCCCACAGTGGCCGGCGTCGACGCCATCCACAACTACATGGACTACTCGGACGATGCTTGCTACACTGACTTCACCCTCGACCAGAACAAGAGAATGTCGAACATGTGGGCCACCTACAGAGTCGGTCGTTAAAGTTGTTGAGCCTTCCGAACACGGTATTGGTCAGGCAAGTGATGTTTCAAGAGCCGCAGATTGCATGCAAAGGGCAAGGCACCTTCGTTTCTTTCACGTACATAACTCTTTTTCTGCTTGATAGTTGCGAATGAATGCATCACCGACAGGCGTTTGTCTCTTTCTTCTCATATCTTTCTTTCTGTGCAATTTACCGAGTGCGGTTGTCGTTATGGTCAAGAGTGCAGTGAAGTGTCAAGGAACGTGGCATCGCGTGAGGTGAGGAATGCTGTTGACTGCCGTTTATCCGAACTGCTTGAAATTTTCTTTGAGAAAATTATGCCAAGTGCTTATGCAGACGTTGAGAACATCGATGGCATCAAATCACAACCGATAGCTCTTCCGGATGAAGCCACGAATCCTTCAGACGATCCTCCTCGTGTGCGTGTCGCAATATCTTCGTGGTCATATGAGATGGCAACCTGCACTTCTCCAAGTCTATAACGAGATTGCGATGGTGCAAACGCGAAAGGAAGCGCCCAGCAGCTGTGGCATGGACGCATCAGTGTGGCTCGATGAGCAACAGACGACTAGCCATATCTCTCGACTGATGGACAACTTTCATGTTCCCGGTCTCGCGATGGCATTGGTTGATGGATCTGACATATACTCCAAGGCGTTCGGCCTCGCGTGTATTGATCCTCAAAGACCTTGCACTCCCGACACACTGTTTGACATTGCCTCATGCTCCAAAGCTTTTACTGCAATTGCAGTCGCTGTATTTGTGGAGAGCGACGGCTTTCCGAGCGTGAAATGGGACACGGTGTTGTCAGAAGTGTTTCCAGATGATTTCTTGCTGTCGACTCCAGAGGCTAATAAGGTCGTCACGATTGAAGACATTTTGAGTCACAGATCAGGCTTGCCAGGGCATGTGTCATTTCTCACTTCCGGGCTTCACGAGCTGATTGTGGTAGCCACGACTTGAGCGTCCTAGGTGTCCACTCGAAAGACTGTGACAACGCTCGCTCAGTCACCAGAAATTTGCGTAATCTTCCTTTGAGCAAGGCGCCGAAGTCAACCTACCAGTACAGCAACATCATGTATACAGCCGCAACTTATCTTGTGGAAGCTCTATCGCAAAAGAGTTTCTCATCCTTCCTTCACGAGCAGCTTTTCCAGAAATTGCGCATGAGTTCGACCTTCCTTCAGCCGAGCGAGGTGCGCGCCGGCGAACAAGAAGGCCTGCTTTCGACGCCATATTACTTCCGAGATGGTGCTTACCACGAAACCTGCCATCAAGAGACACCCGAAGCCCAGGGAGCAGGTTCAATACAAACAAGTGTCAACGATCTTGCCAAATTCATTCGAGCCATGATCAACTCAGCAGGACCAATTACAGATGCAATCTACAGGGGCGTTACGACGCCCCGTATTACAAAGAGTCAACCAAGTAAACACCAAAAGAATCATTCCAGTGACCCTCCACCTTCTTATGCACTGGGATGGGATGTGCATTATTATCGCGGAGCACAGATTATCTCTCACAACGGCGTCATCACCGGCTACGGGAGCCGTATGTTCTTCCTGCCTGACTACAAAGTCGGCGCTGTGATTCTCGGTAACAGTGACGGGGCATTCGACCTCTCGTTCATTATCCAGAGCTATCTTGTCGATGAAGTCCTGGCAATCCCGAAAGATCAGCGATTTGACGTTGCAATTCCGCGCTTGAAACGATTCACAGTACAAGAAACGCGTCGTGAGAAGAATTCCAAACGCAATGCTTTCCGCAGAGAACAATCAAGAGGAAGTCTCACAACTCCAATCAAGGCTTACCTTGGTAGCTATCACAACCGTGGTTACCGAGATGTGACGGTGCAGGAAAAGGATGGCTTGTTGTTCATCGACGGGCGCGATCGCTCCATGCCTTTTACAATGCTTCTCGAACACGTGAGCGACGATAAAGTCTTTCGTGGATATCTAGCCGACGATACTGGTGAAGATGTTGTTCCTGTTCAGTTTCGTTGCAATCCAGAAGGGCAGGTATCTACTATTGGTATGGTTCTCGAACCAGCATTGGGCGACGATTACTTCATCTGGTTCACTCGCACTCCGGAAGTATAGTTCATTCCAGCACTCGCAGGTCATAGTAACGTAGGTAAATTACGGAATCTATCAGCTACTTCGCCAAAACAACTCGAAGCGTAGGACAAATAGAAGGAGTGAAGCGGCAACACTTGAACCCTCTAGTAATCGTCGTCCCAAACATGGATCTCCAGCTTTTCACACTTCGAAAGATCAGGCATCCTCATGTTCCTGACGGAAACTCTGCCAGCCAGAATGTCTTGCTTGTGCTTCTCATCCTTAGCCTTCCATTTGTCATCGCTGGCTTTTCTTTCAATCTCCAAGACGCTGTCGGGGATCTGGTACTGCAGGTATTCTTCTGGAACAATAGCCTTCCATTCCGGCTCGGCTTTCTTGGACAGATCTCCCACGGTCTTTTCGCCCAGTGGGTTGTCCGTTTTATTGACGTTACACCAACGCTCGTGGTTCAACTCGGAGCGCAACTCCCATTCACGTCGGCTGAGTTTCTCGAGAGCGTCAATCACATCTTGCGGCACACTCTTCGGATCAGCGTCGAAAACACGACCGCCCGACAAGTAGACCTTTGGCCGGTAGGGATCCTCCTCCTCCTCATCGTCTTCGTTCATCCAATCTCCGCAGCTCAACTCGTGCTTCCAGAGGTAGTCCCAGACATCAGATTCTCTCGCTTCGATTTCTGCTTTGCGGAGCAGGAGGTACGACTCGTCACCGAGCATTGCTTTGACGGCATGATGGTGCAGACGGAATTTTGCGTCGCTCATATCCTCGACGGCGAATTTCTTGAAGTTGGTCTGGTTGATGTGGTTGAGTGCTGGAACTAAAGCATCCTGAACCAGCAATTGTTGAGGGTTTGCGACCGCAGCAGCGGAAGCCAAAGAGACCAGAAGCGAGAAGGTTGCCGCGAAAGTCAACATTGTTGGGTTGTTCGGAAGGTAGTGGCAGCTGAATACCGAAAAGGTCTTAGGGTACTGACTGTGAAGAAGCAGAAAGTTGGGTTGGTCTCCGGTGTAGATATAAATGGCAAACTGGGGAAAATCGCCCCTGCGGTGTCTACTCTTATCAGACGTCGTCGCGTCAAGGTTCGCATCCTGAATCCTGCATGACATGGCTATACGAGCTCCGCGGAGGATATAGCTAATCAAAAAATGACTCAGGCACACAACCCCGCAAGGCAACATTTGATGGTCAAAGTCACATTCGGAAATCCGGGGCCAGATCTTTGTCTAAAATAGGACACCGTGCTGGTGAGAGGCTCAACGAAAAAGGTCGCTGGTTTAGGACGACGTCTCGAGAGCGACTTGTCACGACTACGTTCTTGAAAAGTTGATCTACGGATGAGCCAGTGCTATCTCTGCCCGAGTGCACCAATCAAAGCTTCATAAGACTTCATGTTCGGATCTAACGACAATGATGGCAGCAGGGATCGACTCTAGCTGTCCCTCGTACTTCAATTCCACAACGTTGTCTCTGTTTGCTGTGTCAAGCTGATTGAGTCTGCGACAGAAACAGGCAGTAGAGACGATCGTAAGATTTGATCGGCTACGCCGATATGCACGCGAAAGAGACAGCAGTACCAGTCAAGCTCAAGGTCGGTTGAACAGCAATTAGTAGCAGATCGGTCCGAGAGCCGAGAGCTTCAAGTGATATCATCTGCAATATTCGCAAAGCAACTGGCTCCATTCAGTGCATGGCCCATAGAGTATCCATTTACACCTCTGCAAGAAGGCACTCAGGAGGTAAACTTCTGCTCAAACCGAGAATCGGGACGTCAAAATATATTTGGTCAAGTCGAAAACAGCCACATGCTCACAGACAATAAACCAAAAGCAACAAGAATGAGTTTCAACCAAGTAAAGTTTGAATCGCCTATCAAATTTCCAATCCCCCAAGCAAAATTTCAACAACTTCGCCGTCATCCTTGTGCCGACTGCAATAATGTTTAAATCCAAATGCAGTCTCGACCCAACAGAAAACGTGCTGGCACCAGTTTTCGTCTTCGGTTTCTATCCATCCTCCTGGGACTTTGAGGGTGACTTCGGCTGAGGGCCATGCTCCGGGCACTTTGCACTCGGAAAGTGGGGTTGGTTTGGAGGGGAAGGTGGAGGAGAAAATCTGAGTGAGGAGAGAAGGGGTTAAGGAGGTTGTGGTCACTTCTTTGATCATTGTTTCTTGAGATAGTAGAATTGAGAAGGATGTGCCTGTCTGAGAAAGGAATGTGGTGTTCTGCTGTGTGGAATAGTATAGCTGGGGATGTATAAGTCTGGTGGAAGGAGCACGATTCCAGGTATCATAGTATATATTCAAAATCAATCTGAATGCTTGTAACAACAGACAAAGGCAACGAAGCATAGTGAGATTTGATCAAAGAGTAGCGTGCAAGCCCATGAAAAGAACTGGAAGGAGATAAAGGAAAAAGAAATTAGTCCTCCACGGAACAAAGCAGACTCGCCTTTCGATGTTCCAATGTTAGTGTTCCATATGGGAGATACGGATAAGGGTGAGGGCGAGTTTTGTTGGGTTGAAAGAGCAATAGTAGCTACATAACTCACATTAACAAAACGGATGATGAATTACAAGATGTTAGATACGAGGGACAAGAAGATGTCAAATAGAAGAACAAATTTGTGTATTAGGATTATTTTAGAAGAAAAGGGAACCTACCTTGACACCATAGTTTTCGAAAACCTACCGCAGAATTCAACCATCTAGGGCCAGCCTAGATGCTCCACTTACCAAAGGATCAGCAACCTCAGGAGACCAATTAGTATAGGGCTCAGTCACAGAAATGTTGAGGGTAGCTCGAACATTTTCGGCCTTGCATTTTCTGAACCAAGCCTTGTAGAAGTTGATCTGTCTGTCAGCATCATCAAACATAGTACTAGCCAATCTTGGGAGAGTGATCCTAGTAGAAGGATTGGAGTCGAGAGCACGAATCATGTAGTACTCAAGCAGAGGAGAGTAGAACTCACCACGAGGAAGGGGCTTACCAGAGCCAAAGGTCAAGTCTTGAGCTTCAGTGAGAGACAAGGAGCCCAGAGCAAAGTCGTGATCATGAGGATTAACCAGGCGTAGAATGTTGAGTGGAGCAGTGCGGTAGTAATCATTGACCTCATCCTCGGGAACACTCTGAGGACAATCAAGTTTTGTTGCGCTGCCAGTGGCGAGGAAATGAATGATTGCACCAATTGCAAAAACATCAGCCTTCGCACCAGCGATGGGAGCTTCAGGAGGTTGCCATTTGGGCGTACCCTCACGAGTCTCGTGGTCTAGAGTAGTTTCAGCAGCAATACCAAAGTCGATGATTTTGAGATTGGGGAAAAGAGCTGGGTCGCCAAAGTTAACGGGGTCGACCATGACATTCATAGGCTTGATGTCGCGGTGAGAAATGCCATTTTCGTGGAGGAAGCTGAAGCCAGTACACATCTGCTTAAAAGCGTGAAAAATGAAAGCTTCAGGAACTTTGCAGTTCATCTTCTGGAATTGCGCTTTGAGGTTTTTGAGGTCGCCACCAGAGAGATAGGGAAGGATGATTCTGCTAGTAGGGCACTCACCAGGAGCAGCAGGGGTATTCCAGACTTGAAGATATTGGAGGATGTTAGGGTGAGGACCAAGTTTCTGAACACGATCGAGCATGATCAGTTCGGGAATGGCTCTCAGATCAACATTAGGAGGAAGTTTCAGACGCTTAATGACAACTATCTTACCAGTAGCTCTGATGGTAGCAAGTGTCACATCACCTTGGCCACCTGAAGTAAGGTTTTTGTCGTGCTGGTAGAAGCTCTTGAAAGTTTCATCATAACATTGACTGATAATACCGAGGTGCTGAGGTTCAGAGATGTCTGACATTTTCGTAAAATTGCTGTTTATTGTTTGAAATATGGTTTGGAAGACTGCTGTTGCTCCGACCTGTTTTTGTAAGAGGTTTTCTGGTAGGGTTCTGATCAGAGAAAAGACAGCAGAATGTTGGGTGGCATGGTTACTTAAGTGTTCCTCTTAGACCAACCGATCATTGTGTGTAGGACAAGGGAACAATGCACCTCTGCCCCGACCGTCAGTAAGCCTTTGTATCAGATAGAGGGCGACAAAGAATTGTGGTGCCAAACAGGAGCCTCTCTGTAGCCGCTCAAAGCCATATGATGGCGCATGACAAAGCATCTGATGGTGCATAACAAACCCTAAAAGAAACTACCCTTCCAGAGCTGAATGGTATTGTCTCGTCCTTGTTCGCGAACGGAGATGACAATCTTTCAACCCTGGATGCCTTTCTTTGTACTCTTTGTAGTAGCATGCTCAAATGCAGATTACCTTAACTTATAAGCACTAATCAAGCCGCAACTTCCGTCCCCTTTCGTCTTCCAGAAGTTTACCATAACCGGAAAAATCGAAAAATGTCACCAATTCCCAAATTCCACCGAACCCAGACTTCAGCTCAGGCTCAGAGTAATGCCACAGCTGGAAAGTCAATGAAGTCTCCTCCTAGAAACCTCGAGACACTGACTCTAGGCTGCAAAATTAGCTTCGTGTTGGTATTCCCTCGCTATCATCTCGTCAACTCCGACATCGAAGGCACAGCCAAGAATATCGTTCGTGATGCTCTCGTAACCACGACTCTCCAAGACTTTGAGTGCACTTACTGCAGCTCTCCACATGAGTATAAGCTCCCTGTCACAACGGACGATCGGAGCGACAAGTCACGAAACAGGTACTGGCAGGTTGACATCGACCCTGATGCACATCTTCATGACGACGAGTTCGAGGATCTGACAGAAAGATACTACGTCGTTGGACTCCAAGCCGTTAGTCGCATCTTCAAGTTTCACAACAAAACCAACTGTCCTGGAGACAAGTTTGCAAGCCCGATCGACGGCAACTGGATCTATCGCAACCATCACGAAAGACGTGCTCAGCACCACTGGTCTGTCGAGTTGAAAGCCGTGGATGATGCACTGAAGACGCTGGCCAAGAAGCCGAACTACAGAGTCTTGACTAACGAGTTCACAGACTTCAAGGTTTACGTCGGAAACAATCATCATGGTGTCCACATGGATGTTGCTAGAAGCCTGATGGCCATCTTTACTGCCTTTGAGAGGCAGTTTGATGCCATCAATATGACACCCAGAATTAGCGGCGGCGTAAGAGATCAGCCAGCCCCGGTGGCTAGCAAGCCCAAGCTCTATCACTACATCTCGGATGACAAGAACACGATACAAGAAGAGGCCGGAGAAGCATGCAAGCCTATGTCGAGCATCAACATGGCTTGTCTAAAGCTTCGAAAAATCAACACTGGCTACGACATCAGGACTTTCTTGCGAATCTATCTCAAGGGAGAGCTGAACAGAATCCAGCTGCAGAAAATCATTGAAAACGAGTTCATTTCCCACCGAAACACTGCCCTAGATGTATCTCGTATTTGGGACGAAAAGCTCATCGCATATAATCCCGAGTACGTCAGTCACTGTATGAAGAAGCCCACAATAGTGTTTCGTTCTCACGCCGGCACTCTGGATCTCAATGAACAGGTGGCTTGGATGGACCTATGCTACATCCCTACCGAGCTTTGCTATGAGAAAGATCTTCGTCACATTAACAACTGGACAAGGAAACGTTGGGATGAACCTCACAACCAGTACACCATCCTCTCGATCCTGCATCACTCCGGTGGCTACAACAAGGGTACCTTCGCGCACTACAAGAATGTCTCAGTGCCCATCAAAGACCCCGAGTCCACGATTGAGCAACCGCATATAACAAGTCTCGCGGGCGACTTAAAAGCGGAGTGTGCCTACACCGATCCTTTGAAGGAGACCAAAGTGCCTGTAATCTTGCTGATCAACAATGCTGAGTACAAAAAGGCTTTGAATGTGAGAGACAAGGTCAGACACAAGTTCGACCTTGGTCTCCATGGTAAGTTTTCGATGAACACTGTGATTGAGTTTGTTCGTGACCATCATGAGAAGAAGGCATTCTTTACAAGTGATTGGAGAGACCTCATCCTCCACACAACGTAAGAAAAGATCGGGGAGAATAGACCCAGGTAGGTTTTGTTGCTTTTATGTTGTGAATCTGCTGTTCCAGATGCAAGGGTTCTGTATGTACAAATAGAAATCTGAAGCAAGTTGCCCAAGAGACGTTGGTATTCTCTGTGAATTGTGACGCGTTCAAAAGAAATGATAAGCAACTGCAAGTCTGTTGTCACTTGCGCCTGCTCAGTCGTGCGGCGATGCACTATGTGAGCAAAATGTACATCCAGGCAATGACAATATATATTTTTCGGCTTCTTTCACCCATGTTGCGATCTTGAATGACTGCATCCCAAACCTCACCTCGCTGGCTTGTGGAGCGAGAGGGTAGACAAGCTGTGCAGATAGACACTGCTCCGGATCCAAGTTGACATTTCGGATTCCATGATGAGTGGGAGAAGACATCAACCCTTCCTGTAACGTCAAGAGTCCTCATCCGCAACAAGCTGGACTCTGTAGACGCCTTCGCAAACTTGAGTGGAGAAAAAGAAGGCACGACAAGCCCAGAAGGCTGCGCATCAGATCTTCAAGGTCTGCAGACGTATCTACAATCAACGGGATATTGACGCAGCCCTCCATGGGCCTGAAGATTAGGCAGAATTTACCCCAATGTACTCTCCTCATCGTGACCTAGAAGAGCGACCACTGGAAACATGAAACAATCCTGTGGTGATGTGAGATGCGGCAGAGAATCCTGTCGCGCCGCCAAATCCACCTGCCACTCTTCGCAACTTGTCTCCTTCTTTAGTTTCTTCCTCACCAAGACCGTCTCTCCTATCGGCTCCTCGCCAATTCAGGCTCCCCTTGACGACCATACCGTCCCGTCTTGCTTAAAGAAGCTCGCGGATAACCAGACGGCCGCTCAAAAGACCTCGTCCACTCTGCTACGCTTGCAAGATCTTTCCAACAATGAGGCAGATGCTGCTTCAAGTCCTGCTAAGCACTACATACACATGCGCGCCGTCGGAAGTGCACCTTTGGACGAGAGGTTTGTGTTGGGCAGGGACACGGCCATTGCTAGGCTGTCATCGTTTCATTCTCTTGCAAGCCCAATCACCTTGATCGGTTTCATCGCATAAGCAAGGTCAGGTCTCGCTTTGTTGCATCCTGTTGTCAAATTCGAATGGTTCCATGTGTGAATCCACCTCGCGTGCGCAGACATCATTGGTATCCAGGATTCTGTATTCCTCCAAATCGTCTTTTGCTCAGTGCTTTTGGATCTGCTCAGCGTCACCGTCGATTAGATGACATGATCCTTGGTCCAATACTTGCCTAATCGTTCAAAGCGCTAAGTCAGATTCGTTCTGGCAGACAACAGCTGTCTGTGACCCTCGAGACAGCAGCTCAGCCATACAATATTGTCTCACACGAGACATCAAGTAATTCGAAAGTCATCATAATGGATACCACGGTGCCTGTTTGGGCAGGGAAAAAGCTCTTCCACGTCCATGGCGGCATGTATATAGAGAGCAAATCATATGGAACAACGGCCCATGGCCTGCAAGTTACTCTTTCCGTCTTTTCGCACACTCACTGTGCCTACTTGGCTGTTGTGTGTCATTTATCATGGTGAGAATCCATAATAGGCACGGCTTGAACTTGTTTCACTGCGCGCATTGATCCACCAAACCACTTCTTCGGCACCACTCCCCAAAGATCATCGGTCCAGAACAAGATGGACGGTTCAGTAAGCTCTACTCTTTACTTGGATGGATGGAACGCAACTCAAAAATAGTCGAGGGCCTTGTACGCATCTTCGAGTCTTGCGCTCGACGGCTCAGCACCCAGCAAACAAAACATTATGGATGACTTTCTTCAACAAAGGAACCGTATTGTGTCGGTGAGCGAAGCGCTCGTCTAGAGAAACTTGATCGATGCTCCCAGTGTGGAGTATCTGCGTAGAGCCTTGACTTCGGTCGAGCAGGCCTACGAAGACTTCACCATCGAGCTCGGCCTGCCTAGAACTGCGAGCGAGGTTAAGACTGCTATCTAAGAGGCAGAAAAGAAGGGTCGCAAGAAGGCCACAGCAAAGCCTAAGGAAGGAAAGGACGGTCTTGTGGACAAGGTCATCGTCGTTGATAGCGACGATGAGTAGGATCCTGAAGGCGAGTACAAGCCAGAGGGTGATAGAGGTCAAGATGTTGGAGTTGGTGACGGTGGAAAGGAGAAGGAGAAAGACGTGGACGCTCCTCCTAAGGAAAAGATGAAGCCGGCTCGCAACCAAGCCGCATGTCCTCTAGAGAAGGCAGAGATCTGGCCTCCCACTGCCGCTTCTAGAAAGGAATGGGCCGATAATCTCGCAAAGTACATAAGAGCAACTGCCGTCAACTTCAACAGCACGGCCTTAAAGGCTCTGCAGGATCTACTCATTCTTATCCGGTCTAGAGATGGTCTCGAGAGTGCAGCTTCTTTGGCACACAACACACGCGCTGATGCAGGCACCATCCAGTCGGCCATGGCACTCAACCCGGTCACCTAGCAACACACTTCTTCGGACTTTACTCGCATGGCCGCGGCCATCACTTAGATTATCCAGACTCGCGCAAGCATGGCGCTTTTGCACGTCAGCGCCATCGTCATGCACGCAAGTGTAGCCGAAATCCTAGAAATGTACATTGCCGAGCTCTCTACCTAGGCTGGCCCTCTCTATAACGCCTACAGCAAGGCAATCGCCGCCGACAAGCACCCATATGGCAAGGAGCACACCGTCAACTCCTATAGATCCTTCAACATCGACAAGTCGGTTCCTATGGTCTATAAGGAGCAGGAAAGAGGCACTCGCAGCAGTGCCGAGGAGAAAAACAGATTCGCCGACAAAACTCGCCCTACCGTGGACCGCGCCTTGAAAGTCGGCCAAGTTCTGTACTAGCTGCAGCAGAAGTTTGGAGACGGTATCTTCGCCATGTCCCTCGGAGCTGACTGGGAGAAGCTGTAAGTATATCCTTTCCACCCGTAAACAAAATTGTCCCACACCACTGACCATGTACTCCAGTTGCTTCGCGGCCCACGATAGTAGAGTGCCCACAATTCTGTACCAGCTTGCGAGCACCAGCCCTGCCCTTCGCCAAGTCACGGATCGCGCAGAAAAGAACATCTGGCGTCACGTTGTTGACCCCGGCCAGTTTGGCTTCAACCCTGCTCGTCTGAAGTATGAGGTCCTCGCCGAGCATGAGAAGAAGTCGGCTTTCATGCTGTTGCTTCTCAGCACTGAACTTCGGATTGCTGTCTGAGACTGGCTATGATTGTGGTTTGTGCAATCGGGTGTGGCTTCGCGCATGCCCGAACAGATGCTCACTCAAAGGTCGGTCGATTCGAATCAGAATCAGAATCAGAATCAGAATCAGAATCAGAATCAGACGGTTCACTAGCTTGCTGATTATCGTCTTTGAGGAAGACAGACGTTCTGACTGTCCAAGCATCTAACGAGATCGAGCGCACTTCGACTACTTTTAGCGCTCCTCGTAGTTGATCATGAAGCCCAAGCAAAGCCCATGATAGGGCATATTTTTGACTACATTTTGGGCTTGATGCTTATTTTCTTAAGCAAACGCACCATGACTCCTTGCTATGACGCATTGAAAGGGCGCAGATTCCTTGTACAAACTAGTTCGAGTAGACGGCGAACATGAGAATGTCTTCATGCTCTAGTAAATCGAGTGACAGCAAGCTCGAAAACCGCGTGTCCGTTTTATGCCGCCAACTCCTCGCTGTTCCGAGGCCTCGAAAGATGATCACGGCACGCCAGTGTCAAGTGCGGGATGTAGCAGACATAAGATCAAGCCATTCCCTCTTGCAGAACAACGTGTAAACAGACCAAGTGAATCCACGCATGAGGATTCAATGTTTAGATGCTCGGTTCAAAGTTGTCATCAGATTATCTAAGGTGTCCATGACATGATTATAAATTTGGGTGGAGAGTTTGGTTCAGGGGTTTGCACACGGATGGAGCTCATAGCCGTAGACGAACTCGTCTCTTTCTCTACAGGATTGGGGTTCTGCACTTAAGGAAGCAAGAAACATGGCTGGTCGGATCACAGACGGCAAGAGGATTTGACAAAGATGCAAAGATGGTAAATTATTGTTGATTGGAGACTACATCGCAAGGCAGAAACAGAACAATTCGAGCTGGGAATAAAACAGAACATGCCGGGTTTCTCTACTTCGCAGGACGATAAAACATTGCGAATCGGATGAAGTGTTTCGAGTGATCAAGTTAACGGTCCCAAGGTAGATGTACATAAGGCATCATGGCCGAAGTTTCTACATCTGATGCAAGTCATCCCACAACACTGATGACAGGTGATGAAGCGACCACCAGGTCCAACTCCAACCTGAGGTCCAGTAAGAGGCATCGGGCATTCACTATTTGCACAATACAAGATCTCACCTGTGCATCCCCATTCAGCAACACATCTTCTGACCAATTTGATGGTATCTTCTGTCAACGCGTGTTTCACAGAACGGAGCGAGACTCGATCGAGATTGCAGCAATGAATGGGCCATAGAGCTTGATTGTGGCAGCAACGTGTAACCCATGTGTTCAGGCAACTGTAACAGAAGCGGCATTGACCACAGGGAAGCTTGAAGGTCCGGCGAGTCTCTCGATTGCAGCGGCGGCAGGCGGGAAGGCGCGGAAGAGGCGGAAGGCGAGGAAGGCGCCCAAGGCGTGGCAGAACGAAGATGTAGACAATAATCAAGACATCGATCAAGACAATCAAAAAACCAACAATGCGCTCACAGAGCGGAAGAGTAGATAGTCCGAGCATTGGATGCTTTGAATCGATCTTGAAGTGGCTCTATGATTGTTGTCTTTGAGTGTACCGGCAAGTTGTGCTCTTCGCATCGTGCCATTCCAGGAGCAATGGCTCGTTATATAATTGCAGTAGCAAAGAAGTCAAGAAGCGGTGGGGAGTTCAAGCCATGGGCAAAACAAAGGTATTGTCAATTGTGGTTCGCACAGACAGAAAAAGTTTTGCATTTGAAAGAACAGAAAAATCATGCTTTGTGTCATGGTCGTGACAGTCTTTCACAACCCTCAGTTCAGTAAGAATCGAAGAGCTTCTGCACACGCCTCGGGCAAGGCGTATAGGAGATTGCTACTCTGATGTACCATGATCATGCTACCGGTAGGCCATTGCCGGATCGCCGCTTCTTTTTTGTTCGCCGAAAGAGGAAGCATTATGGTGCTTCTTTGACCTCAGCTCGTACTTCTTTCATGCCTTCTTCGACGTCTGTTCGGTTCCTTGATTGTCCTTTGTCGTTTCTTCAATGCCTTTGTCTACACCGTCGACGGCCATTGTTCATTATATTCAACTCCCACCGACCACAGATCAGTTGTTTGCTTCAAATTGGTGCATATCAGCATAGGTCGCGTTCTACAGCCTTCACGCCTTTCACAGACATTGTTACAAAATCAGAACTCAATACAATGTGTTCTTTCATTGATACCGACTATGCTGCTGGTCAGCCTTCAATCATGGAGAACATGACGTTTGGCATCGAGTTTGAATTTTTGTGCTACACACCGCGTGATGTAAGCCCCAAAAGCCACCTCTCAAAGGTTCTCAAAGGTTCTCAAAGGTTCTCAAAGAGCCTGTGGTTCTCCCCTGCACTCGTTGTACTCACAGCCACACTTGGACTTTGCCTGTCAAGGGTACTCTCGATGGATTTGTTCCTCCCTTCTCTACTTGGACTATGCATCGTGATAATACAGTCAAGGCTAGCGATGAAGAGGAGGTCCACGTTCCGCAAGGCTCGAACTTTTACAGCATGGAACTTGTGTCTAGAGTTATGAACTTTTCCAAGCCTACGCCTGACCCAATGAGCCAGAGATATCCATGTACCGGTGAGCTACTCGAGTGGGACTCTGAAACCGAGATCAGCACTTTTATTCAAAAGATTCACGAGGCTTTCTCAGGCACTGGTTACTGTGCTTCTACCAACAAGAGCACTGGGCTTCATATCCACTTTGGAAATGGCAAGTGCCAGCCTTCTGTAAGGACTTCACTTGGTATGTTTGGTGTATTTGCAGCCCTCGAACGTCAGTTTGATCAAATCTCTCCATTCTCGAGAATCTCTAGTATGGCTTCTGAAGGTCCCACACCCGGAATCCGTGGTTCGGTTCCTGAGTATAAGTACGGCCAAGTCAGCGAATGGGTTGGGGCTGGTTCCAGGGCATTTCTCGAAATGATGCGTTGGAATGTCAAAAGAGCTATAAAAGGAGACCCTGAAATCAATCGCTTCACCATTACTGAGGAGCTGCAGACTTGCAGCCCGCCGTTCTGGCTTGACACAATCTTCAAGTTTGATGAGGAGGTCGAGGACTTCTTGAACATTTGGCCGCTTCATGACAGTACCGGTGAGCTCCTTAGCCGTCGTTCTGTGGCTGTCAACTTGCAGAACTTGACCTCGAATATAGGCAAAAGCACAGTCGAGGTTAGAGCTGCTCCTGGATCACTAGAATTCTCTGAGGTTTGGGCTTGGTCTCAATTCATGGGTAAGCTGATGTTGTGGCTCTCAACTCCTGATATTGATCACAATGCTATCATCACCAAGATTTGGGCTAATCCTGCTAGCACTATTGTCGACCTCCTAAAGGAAATCGGCGCCTCACAAACCACTATCAATTACTATACTGACCGTCTGTCTATTGATTGGGCTGTCCGTCGTCATACGCAACTGACATCGACTATCAAAACAGACGACCCTTTCAAGTCCTTCTTACGCACTGTCGAGGACAATCGTCTAGCTGACTACCGTCGTGAAGCCGTCGACTCCAAAATCTTACAAAAATTGCAGGGTGGTTACTACGGTCAGATCACAGATGCCGTCTTCAAAACTCTACCCGCTAGCATCCAGAGTTGCACAGATGTCTTCTTAAACATGGACACTTGCGATTATGAAAAATGGACAGACAAGGTCATATCTGATATGCAAAACTGATGTAAGATCATGACTACAGTTCTACTTGGAACAGAAGGGAATTTAAGGATATTTCTCGGTTCACTATCTCGACTAGAAAGCAAAAGAAGTATTAGGATCGTTCTAGCATTCTTTTTCTTTGTATATTATCAAGTAACTTTAGCTTTCCAGTACTTGAACAGCCTCTCAATTCTACTTTTTTGTAATATACCTCTACTTTTCTATAAAACTATAAAGAACTATTAGATAAAAGGTTCTTGCCTGTATTCTTATAGTATATAGACTTACTAAGATCCTATAAAACTATATATATAATGTACAATATATTAGGAAAGTTAGATCCTACCAAATCTCTATATGAAAAGTCTATATACTATCATGATCACTTCTTTATATAAAGCCTTCTTGCTAGACTCCTTAAGAGAAAACAGACGTATTAGATTAGCAAGAGAAAAGTCTATATATAGGTATCTTCTCTACTGTTATTATGATAGCCTAAACTAACCCCTTTATCTCTTATAGAGAACTAACTAAGTAATATCGTCTTTTGCAAAAGCAAGCGGCTAACTATCATGCTATGAGTTTCTACGATGGACATCTAGGAAGTAAATTGATTCTATGAAGCTACAACTTAAGAGCTATAATAAGACCTTATAGTACTTAAAAACTACTTACAATCAGCTTTGAATACGTTGTTTAGTTCATAGACTAACTAATAAGTAGCGAAGAATAGAGCCTAAAATGCAACTTAGTATTATACTTGTATAGCAATTCTCTATACTACTAGTAAAGGACTATCGTTCGAGTCTATGTAGGATTAAATTACTCTTACTTATAAGCGATTCTAGATTGTATTAAGGTTATGAGATAAATATACTCTTTGTCTAGTATGAGCTAAGTATAAGAGATAGATTTAAACAGAATGCGACATATACGAGCAGACAATTTATAGTATTCATACAACTAATAGACATAAATTAAGAAAGAAGCATATCTACGCGGCGACAGGGGCACACGCAAGTTCGGAGGGTCTATGGAGAGGGATGGTTGGCGTGCCAGTCGGTTTGAAGGTCGCATCTAAGCGATGTACCCTGTCAAACCTCGCCGTCAACCCCCTGTTCCCGTGGGGTCTGAGGGTTTTATCTTCTGACGGCGACGTTTTGACCGTGGCGGTTGAACTTTTGCTCGACGGGCAGCGTTTACGTGCGCACCGACCCGCAAAGTTCACCTGCAGCGTCCGGCGGACTACGGTTGATGGCACCTGGAGGGGTAGCGACCATGAGCGCTGACACCTGCCAACCATCTAACCAGTCCACCGGCGGTCTGATCGTCACTGGGGTGGACAGGACGAGGGAGGCTGTTGCAAAACGCTCCCTAACCGTGTCCCCCCAAGCCGTGCCAGTCCAACCGGCGGCTGTCTAATAGATTCCACCAGCGGGATCTTTGGGCCACGGTGGTCAGGCGGACCTCCTGGTAATAGTGGGGTCTAAGGAAGACGGTCCCAGGTCTCTGGTGCAGGGTTGAGTCCCTCCCAGAGGCAGGTGGCCGCTGGATGTGTTGGCCGGCGGCCGGGGACAGGGTCACCCGCAGCAGCTTTGGCCGGCGGCGGCGGCGGTGTGGTGGAGTGTCGTTTTTCGTCTTCTTTTTCACTTCTTGCAGCTACAGGCTTCTTGTGAGTAGAGAGAATACCGGCAAGACGCTGGCGGCGGCGGCGGACAGGGTCACCCCTGGCTGGACGGCCGGCTGGTGGAGGACAGGGTTGCCCACTGGCGTTCTGGCGGGCGTAGGACAGGGTTGCAGTGGCCATGGATGACCCCCGAGGCCACTGGCCACGACCGGCGGCGGGCGAAGGTCAGGGTCACCCCAGGTTGGCCGGCCGGCGGGTCTCTACCAGGGTCGCCCATTGTTTTCAGGGCCACCTCTTGGTCCCACCACCTTCTGAACGCTAGGCAGAGACGACAGGCACCCGCTGGGCTGCTCTAGGGACTCTGGAGGGGTCTGTTGTCCTAGCGGCGGAAAGGTGGACGGCCGCCGGCGGGTTGTTAGGTCGACGGCGGCGGCGACGGCGTGGTGGTTACGGCAGTGCAAGCGTTTCCAGGAGGTGTGCAACGGATCGGCGGACACGGTGGAAGGCTCTGTGGTCTAGTGCTTGCAGCCATGGAGTGGGATATGGGTGAAGGGTGGGTGGCCATCCGGAGTGCGACCCTGTCATACGGTTTTTCAAAAACCTCATTTCTCACCTTGAGCATTTCGACCTCTGCGCGGCGACAGGGGCACGACGACCTCTATACCCGGTCCTGCTATTAGTCTTATATCTATTGTTTTTCCACTATATTCTAACCTAAAACACATTGCTCTAATCACTTAAAATATGTGTTCTCTTATAACAGGGATCTCTTACTAGTAAGGAAAGTAATCCTAGAACTATGTACAATCAACCGGAGGTAGAGATGCAACCTTTACTAACGAAAGCCTGCCGACAGTATACGGCGTAGTAGTTAGTTAATCGAAGAAAAAGTATCTATAGGTACAATCTTAACTAAATAGCTTGCACTACTAAGGTTGTTTTGCTAAGTCCTATCTACAACTGTTGCAGACATATCTAGAACAGAACCTTACCCTATTACAACAAAGTTGGAACATTTGTAAGTGTGCTAGGACTGCACTCTTTTTAACTAAATACCATTAGCAGCATGCTTAAACTTGTAGTGAAGCAGCAAAGCTATAACTTACTTTCATAGGCCTTGCTGATAAGTAGTCTTATTAGTAGGCAGCTACTGCTTCTTGTTTGCTACAGATAAAAGCAAAACCTCTTGTCCAGTGCTTTAAGTTACATATGTAAAGGCAGAAGAGTGATGCATCACTATTAGGGCAGGAGCAAACATACATACGGAGGATAAGGTCCCTAAACATTTATACAAAAAAAGCAGGAACGGAACAAGAAACATACACAAGGCAAAGGATTCAATCATCGGAAAAGCGCAATGCCACAGGAAGTGCCCAAATCCGCCTTTCATAGCCTCTTAACTTGAATCTATCCATCATTAGTGCCTCTTTTGGACTCCATTCTAGAGCACTTTCGATTCCCAGCTCCTTGAATCACGAGCCGACCAGCTTACAGACATGCATCCTATCCTCAGTACGTGATTGCTCCTACTCTGAGACCATCCAGTTGTAAATAGCTGCCCCTGTCTCCTCTTCTGTACGGCGACGATGGCCTTAGCATCATTGTCTGCAAACTCAGTCGCTAGCCAGCGCAAGCCGTATATGACATGCCCTACACACATCTCGTCGAGTACAAGTATAGAGCTGCGGTCCCGATCGATTTGCCAGTTAGTAGGCATAGGTGGACCCGTTCCAAGTCCTGCATCACCAGTCTTCTCTAACTCGGCTTTCGACAGCAGGCCATCGTAAAAGAGACGGAACCATTGGAGCAGCGAGGCGAAGGTCATACAGGTTTCGGACATACAAATGCGGATCTGCAGGTGAGGCGAGATAGTCACAAGAACTGGTGTCAACAGCAAGGCTCTGACACGTGGGCTGACAAGTCTCATTGCCTTCTCGAGCTGACTTCGGTTGCGAGCACTGAGCGCAATCTCGAAATCGACAACGAAGTGGTTGCGCAGGTACCAGTCATCCAGAAGAGCACTGCGTGTGTGTCGAGAAACGGCGAGGACGGGCTACTGGCAGATCTTCAGGACTTTGTGGCCATTATGGTAGACCTCGCGAAGAAGGTCGAAAGGCGAAGGGGAGATGACATTATCGCGGAAGAGAAAGGTGTCCTCGCTGCTCACATCGCGTTTAGCTGGTTGGTGACCGTGCCACAGCTTCGCGCTTTCAAGACGCCGGCTAACTCTGCCTCGCAAGCACAGGAGACGGCGTACTTGGTAAAGAAGCGGACGACTTCCAAGCCTTCATCGCCGTTTAGTGGAAGGTCAGAGGGCAGCGGGCCAAGCTCGAAAAGTTTTTGTTCGACTTCGAAGTCGCGCACCCACAGAACGAACGGTGGCGTGTTCCATTCTGGGCAATTCTGGTGGGCTAGTCGAAGCTGAGTACCTGAGAGTGCTCCATTACTCGACTGGCCGATCTTTCTATTAGTAGAGGGTCTCGTGCGCCGCCAGAGAAGGCGTATACACGCGTGCACTCATTGTTCCAGGGAAGACCTTGATGTCTTACGGAATTTTTCCTATGACATACTAGCTGTTGCTTGCGGCTGTGCAATGTCGGTCAACTTACTCTTTTTACGCCATGGCTTGCGTGTCCTCGAAACTAAATGTTGACGTGAGGCGTAGGCTATTGTGTTGGCGGTCCAGCAACGCAGCGTGTCCGAAGGCACGCCAATGGCGTTTCGAATCGAGTGAAACATATCGTTGGGACAATGGACGTGTGAAGCAGCGGACGAGAATGTCATCACCAGAACTACGGATACACTGATCATAGCTTCACGAAACGCTTCCTCAAACTAGAAATCTCTCGGCTGATCTGTTGGTTCGTTGAGTGAACATCAAACCGATGATCTCTCCGGATGGTTTGGTCCACGGAAATGCTGAGCATGAAGGACAGCAGGAAGTTCTCCAAAGTACGATCAAGTTCATGATGTTCAGCTGAGTCCCTTCGATCTCATTTTGCCCCGAGACCAGTCACATCGGCACAGTTTGTGGGCTGCTGCCTACGAGTAATGAGCTTGTAAAACTCAGAGCAGAATAACTTCGACAGACATGCTTCCAAGGAATAGTGATCAAGGAATTTGGTGCGCTGCTAGGCCGAAACAGCAGAGAGTTGTTATCTGCATCAATACTCCATATGCCAGAAGCTGGCCCTACCTGAAATGTTGTCATCAGTGAAAGGAGTGAACCGAACAGACAAGTGAGGGTGAAATTAGGAGAAACATCGCGTAGACGACGGGTCATCCATGATTACTGATCATCTGGCTTGCTCGGAAGTTCTTGGAGGACCGATGTTCATCCTTCCTGAAGCATCTGATGGTTCGACTACGAGACTGAGGGAAATTCAGCAGATGCGCAATGGTTTGGTGGAAAAATCTGGTGGTGATTGACCGAATGTTGTTGCACATGATCAGAACTGTGTGTTGCAGAGAGCTTGGCGTGGAACACGGTATTTCCCAAATTGCTCATGAACCCGGTGAATGACTTCGACCCACAACAACTCCCTCCACAACTTTCAATCGCTATTGACCCTTGGTCAGTTCATTGATTGACCGGAGTATCAGAGCTTCAGCATTCACAGACTCTTCGCCAGTCGATCGTGTCTAACAGTGCAGCCACCAGTGCCGCGTAAGAACGCACACCGCTGTTTTGTAGCACGAGTCTTCCGTTGTGTATGCAACTCCAATGGCCGAAGATACAACGAGCCATGATGCGTTTCTGGAGCGCATGAAGAACTTCGTGGCAGAAGATCCTTCACCTCGGAATCCTCGTGTCAGCACACAGTCCAGTCACGCCGACAGGATCGAGGCACAATATCAAGCCGACGGACACAAGACTTGGGGCTATGTGATCTATCGCACGACCTACGAGGACGAGGCTGCATGGACCGAGTTCATGCGTCGTTTACTTTTCTGGGCAGCTGATAGTATGGAATTTTTCAAAGGCCAAGACGTGCTCAACAAGATGACCTGGACTGTCTTCGATGATAAGGAAAGCTTCGATGGTGCGAACGTCGCAACGATTCGACACCATTTTAGAAACTGGGCAGAAACTGCAGTGCAGCGTGAACAGCAGCAACCTAGGCAAGTCGATGGTACCCCAGTCGGCATGGGTCGCTCTCCACGTTACAGATACTGTGTGCAAGTTGATGCAGAAGCACTCAAATCTGCCGTTCAAGACGCCCCTCCGCCGCCCGATTTCGACAAGGACAATCAGGGTTGGGTCAAGGTGATTGACAAAAAATGGCTGCCTCGCGACGAGGATCCCAGATTCGCAGGGCGAAAGCCGGATCCTAATGTGTATGAGGAGATTGACGGTGTTGCGGAACACAATGTTGGTTGGGTCAAATGTCCACTTCCTAGTGTCATGACGGAGTACTACATGGTGTTCCAGGACCTCAATGGGTATACTATCAGCTACCGACGACCACCAGCTGTGATCGGGTACCCGTGGCACTGATGGTCGCACATCTAACTCTTGTCTGGAAGAAGCTTTTGCATCAAGAAGCGCTCGAGGGCGACACTTTCTAGTCAAACAACCTTTGCCCACAAACATCTGCCACACAATGCCTCACGCTTTTTGATGGCAATCAGGATACGATATGGCCGCTTCCACAAATTTACGTTTGGTAATCGCTGTTGATGGTGCGCTTGGATACATCCATTTGCCAATAGCAATGTCAAATCCATTCTTATCATGAAATCTGGTTTAAGCAACCTGGTGCCCTTTCCTAAGAGGCCTCCGTATGTCTACCGAGGACTGCTTTGTATGACTAGGCTGCACCATTACATGCGAAAGGGACTGATATCCTGGTTGGAGAGGATCAGTATTGGTCATGTTGGCAGACTCGGGAGACGACGGACACGTGACGGGCGTTTCTGGTCGCATTGGATGCTTGGAACGTGCGTTCGAAGCTCGGTCCGATCTTCCCCCACAGTCTGCACCAGATTGCGTGTGTTATCAGCAGGAGCTTCCTTGGACTCGCAGCAACCAGTCATCGTCAACAGCAGGACTGCGTCTTTGCGATAAAGACATGGACAAGTTCCACTCAGCAGACTTCTTCGCGACATGAACTAGGCACTATTCGATACCTTCAGCAGCAGCATGGAAGAACGACGAGTCGCTTCCTTCAGCATCGACGTCTTTGCCGACAAGGCCAACGCCAAAGACGTCGTCACTGCCATTCTTCACACCATCTTCTGGTATCGCATCTTCGCCAACCTCGAGCCCTCGTCGCACGATGTGCTGGACATCCCCATACCTTGGATCCAAGACGTCGACCTCCAAACTCTTGTCGAACAGCGCGTCGACCACTTCGTGCGTCAGGTCGACGCCGACTCCAACGATCAAAACCAGAACACCCGCGGCCAGATTGTCGTCCAGTTCAGCGAACGAGAGCGCAAACGGAGGAAGGGTTGGTTCGGGGCAAAAGATGAGGACCTGGTCTGGGAGACGTGGACGCTGAACATTGCCCTTGCCTCGCCGCGCACACACCAAGGTTGATCGCCTTGTCCGAACCTCTCTATCCACAGCTGACATCTTTGTGCAGAAGCGACCACCTCCCGAAGAGCCATAGAAAGATCCCTCAGCAACGCCGTCCTGAAAATAACCGATATCGTACAACAAAACAAAGACCACGTCCCACCCATTACCACCCAGGACACAAACACTTTCCCATACTATATCCTTGTCAACCCTAAGAATGACGGCTGGGGCCAGCGCATGGGTATCTTCTAGAAGTGACTCAGGATGGCCACATATCGTTTTGATCAACCTTTGCCAACAAATGCCTTTCATTCGATGCCTGGAGCAGGGAGGGCATTTGGTTGTGCTTAGCTTGTGGCCCTGTCACTTTCGAACGTGGCCAGCGAGGGCGCATTTACCAACTCAATGGCAGTTGATACTCCTGCCATGCATCTTCTGTATCCGCCTCTTTCCATTTCTCCATACCTCCCACGACTCCTTCCGCATCAACTTCCCACTTTCCCTCTTCTACCATTTGTACCCACCTCCGAAGCACATGTTTGAGTTGGACATCATGCAATTCAATAAAACGATCATACCCAAGCTGATACAGCTCTGTACTCTTCGGCTCGATGTCATCTGCACTGATGTCCTCATGAGAATGTACTTTCTCCCCTATCCATGCGCCATCGCTGGTTCGCGCACACATGTTGTTGCCAAGAGCGAAAGGTAGAACCAGTCTGCAACTATCTTCGAAAGAATGCGTGCCCTGGGGTTCAGTTTCGGTCAAGTATAGTCCAGCTGGACAGGCCGAGACGGAGTGGAACTCGTAGGGAAATGGCGAATCGAATATGTCTTCGCCCCAGGGCGCATGGCGAGTTTCTCGGCAGGCAGGTTCAGTGCTTGTGAAGAGTAACAGTGGAAACGGTTCAGCCGAGGTCAGCGGCACTTCTGCGAAGGGCTGATGGGTTGCAATACGCAGACCTGGTGCAATGTGGATGTATGGAGGGACTTTCGCTTTAGATAGCAAACGGTATGCAAACTGTTAGAGGGCAGACGTTCCACATCACCACCAATCACAAGGTCAATCAGACTTGTTTCCGTGTGCTCGATCCGATTTGGCATCCTAACACATATTGCATCGACCAGGGACTGGAAAGCTTGGATGGTGTCATCAAGATCTCGTTGTGTATAGGAAGGCACTATCCATGGTTCTGTACGCTCTTGTTCGCCATCGTAGTCTTCGTCGACCGCAACAACCTTGCCTTGTTCTATCATATCGATGAGGCCGTCGAGAATGACTTCAGGCGGAAGCCAAGACTGACGGCCGTTCATGGTGACACCTAAATCATGGATCGACATGTGCTGCATGGCTATACCATTCTCCTGATCCAGTATGAGTCCGAGAGGATGGCTGAAACCCAGAGCCCAATTTGTCATGTAGAGGGTCAGATAGCGTTGCTTGTTTGAATCATCTTCGTCTTCGGCATAGTTGACGTTCTGCCAAAGCTGTTCTGGTGAAGCCAGACCAACAACGTATGGATGGAAGTCGTGAGTAGGCTCCGAATAGTCCAACGCGAACCCATGCTGGGCCGCCTTTAGGGACGAGACGACAGCAGGGTGCAAACGAGAAGATATGCTCGCGAGAGCTGCATCACCCTCGTAACATTGCCACTATGTTCATTTGTCGAGGTCTTCCATTTAAGGCCTCGTTGTGTCCAACCAAGCTCGACAATCAGATTGTGTAGCGCTGCACAGCGTTCGTAATCAAGAGTGTCAAGCTCTCTTACAGGTCGCTCTTCCGTGATACGCCATTCTGCCATGCCGATCCAATCAAGAACAAGAAGGAGATATGAAAATTTATCAGATGGAGAAGATCATGATGAGTGGCATGACGGCTGACTAATACATCAGATGCTTGGCCCAGGACTTACATCGCATGTCCTTGTGCGTGTTCTGACATTCGATGTGAAGGGCAATTCTGCTGGTCAGTCTCATATACGGTTTCCACTAGACCAAGGATCTTCAGGTGAGATGAAGGTCATCCTATTCGCTCAATGCAGACTCATGGTTCAGCACAAGCCAGAACATCACACATTTCGCACACAAACTGTTCTCGGGCAAAATCAATATCGGATTTATGTCATCGATGTCGTGCAATTTCGTTCTAACGGGTATATGTTCGTTGTATATCGTTCTCACCAAGCTTCCCATTTTTGACCGCCCATGGCGACAAGTCGGTTGAACAACTCGTCCCTTAGGAACATGGCAGTGACAGTGAAAGCTTCACCAGTCTTGCTCACAATTTCCATGCCATCAGCAATCTCACGGTCGAGTGCCCAGCCTACAACCAACTTTGCTTTCCATCCGAGTCCGCCCACCTTCTTCAACTCTTTGATGTCAGCGATAGGAATGGTCCAGACGGGATGCAATTCTTCTTCGCGCCCAAGCGATCCCATCTCGGCGACCTTCTTGTCCAGCGTAAAAGATACAGTTGGAATGGTCGTTCTAGTAGAGATGACGGTATGACCCTTCTTTCCGTGGTAACGGCAAGCAAAATCAACCGGGCCATCAACACTGTAGTCCTTCGTTTTTTGCACGGCACCGAGACGTTGCTTGGAAGGCTCGCTTCCTGCCTTTGCCTTGAGCTTGTCAGCACCAAGTGCGGTCTCGATAGTACCTTTGACAGTGCCCTTGAAGAACGATAGGAGTTTGTGGCCCTTTTTGCCATGCTTGCTATCCTTGCTGTGATCAATATCGGCACCGGAGGTCTCGTGAGCAGTGGTAGGGTCGTGGGCCATGGCTTCATCCAGTTCTTCCTGGGTCGCATTCAAGGGCCAGTCGGAACCAGCCGCGCGCAAGTGCTCATCAGTGATTTCAGTCGGCACGTCGGGCGTAGGATCCTTGTTGTGAGGTGGAGGTGGGAGAGGAGCTTTGTTCGCTTCGCCAATGCGGAGAAGAGTGATGGTCAGCTGAGCATTGGTGGGAACACCCTTTAGCAAAGTGTTGCGAATCTCGAGCAACCTCTGCCAGTGAGGGAAGGTGCGGTTGAGCCAGCGCAGACCAGGCTGGATAACGGGGTCGCCAAAGAAGCCAAAGCCAATACCGAAAGTCATGCCCTTGGTGAACATGTAAGCAGATGTGAATAGGGAGACGGCGATGAGTGGAACGACAACGGCAGCCAGGCGCAGGCGGTAGAGATCTCGGGGAAATGGTGGCGTAGGAGAAAGAGCATTGGCAAATCGCTCCCACGTGTCGGCCACATCGGCAAGACCGTGCATGACGGGCCTCATCTTGCTCCACATGGCGGTCTCCATAGGCACCTTTGTCTTGTCGTGTGTTGACGCAACTGCTTTTCCTTCGGCCGCCGTCTTTGCAGAACTGGCACCGATGGCGATCGAAGTGGGATCAGGGATGCTGTCGGCGACGCCTGCTTGTTCTGGTGGTGGTTCTGTCTGTGGGTGTTTTCCGCTGGCACTCGCAAGAGCGACCGAAGCGATGCTGTTGACGAAATTGCTGGCCTCTGCTTCAGCGGCCTCTCCTTTGTAGTGTTCTGGGGCTCCTGTTGCTGTATCTGTGCTGCCTAGCACGCCGGCCTTTGGCTTCTGAACTCCACCAGTACTTGCGTCTACCAGAGCGAGAGGGGCAGGAGGAAACATGACGTCGCGTGAGGGCGGGTAGACGATCAGAACGACGAGGGTGATGGTAAATAGCGGGACGAGCATGTCGAACAGCCAGGCGACAAAGTATGCGGCGCAGAAGTAGGCAGTGCGGTTGCGTTCACGCCATGATCTGAGACGGCCGATCTGCTTAATGAAGCCCATCATACCCAGACCGACCGTCATGTACAGGCGCTCAATGGTGGCACGTAGCTTGTCAGGCGAGAATTCATCTTCGTCGGCGATGTTCAGGTCGAGGTTGCCAGGTACAGGATAGGGATACTCCTTGACGTGGTACATTTGCTGTCCAGGTCAGATGGGATACTGCAGCATGACAGGAGTTGCTGTGTACTCACCTTGTTAAAACGACGGACCAAGACCCAGAGCTCTTCGTTGTCCATGCCGCCGACCAAAGGGGCAGGAATCCTGGAGGGAGGCTCGTTCCAACCCAGGTCCTTGACATCGGCGCCATGGCTGGCGACCTGTGCAACACCCTTCACGTCGACATCAGCTTGGGCAAGGGCGTGGCTGGCCGTGGGCTCCTCAGTCAAGTTCTGAGCGGCATCTGTGAGTGTGGCATCGGACGCTGGGGTCGTGGAAGTTGTTGTCGTGGACGCTGTTGTCGCGGGCGTCTCACGGATCTCTTGTTGCACTGCAGGGTGGTTGATGGGATGCAGGTCCCGGTAGACGACCCCGGTACCTGTCGTCGATTCTGACATGGTGCTTGCGAGGACTGCTGGGAATCAACACAAGTCCAGATTGCGGAGAGGCTCTGATTAATATCGAGGACGCGCCAGCATGACGAAAAGGCAATTACGATCCCTGCCGCCGTTCCCTGCCAACCCCACGAGCTTGACGTCACAATTGCTTTTTTCCCCACCAGATCCCAATGCACACTCAACATATCTTTATGCTTATTATGCACGGTCTCGTGGTCAGCCCTCTCCATATCAGCGCTTGGGCCGAAGGTGCGCACATTCCAGGCGACAAAGAAATAGATTGATTTTTTCACGATACAATATTGATATAAGTTGATCTACGGCAAAGAATTCTCTTTCCTCAGGAAAAATTCTTGCTTGAAACGTGCGGACAATCGATTGCTCTGTGTCATTGACGATTGGCTGTTGTCCCCATACGTCGCTTGCTACCAATCTCAGTCCCTCTCCTTCAGTTCCTGCATCTCCAGATCACGCTCCACATCTCTGACCCCAATGCTTTGTCTGATGCCTGGGCTGAACTTGGTCCAGCTGCTAACATCAGACTTGCTGTCAACACTGTTCAGTACGCCCAGCCTTTCTCTTGCAGTCGGCTGTGATGTCGTCTGAGATGGCGACCATTGTGCCGTCTCGCTGGGCTTTCGAAGGGTAGAGCCGGCGGTGCTCGAGTCGACGAGGATTTTGCGATGGAAGTCGTGCCCACGCGCGGCCTTGGTCGGCGAAGAAGCGTGCGCAGCAGCCCAGATCGATGTCAATGGCAGAGAGATGCAAGTTGCCGTCAGGATGTTTGTGCCAATGTTAGGAATGTTCTCAGCCTTGATGAACTGGATGAGCGAGAAGATTGCTTGCAAAATGTCAGTCGTGATGCAAATATCGAAGTATCAAGAACAAACGTACCTGGAATGAACATGGTTTGGAACCCACCGATGAAGATGATTTGCATACTGCCAAACTGCTTCATGCCCAGCTTGCGACGTTCGCGAAGCGACCAACCCAATTTGGCACTGAAGATTGCGCTGAAGAAGCAGATGCTCACTGTCAAGCTGATGTCTTTTGCTTTGGCAAGCCAGGTCGTGTCGCTGCAAAAAGCATCCGCTTTGTTGTTGCATCTCACTGACACGACTGACTGCGCGATACGAAATCCCATGGCTATGATTGCCACGAATGAGGAAATGGCCAGAATAGACGTTTTCTGCCATGTGTGTAGCGTGACGCTGACCACATGAACCTGGAGGACCAGCGAAACCTCGATGCACAGGGCGACGAGCGTGACGAAGACCGCGACGGCCACCGTCAAACGTTGAGCTGCTGGAGTCACCACACCGTAGTCACCCACCAAGATAGGATAGATGTCCCACCAACTGCTGGTCACAATGCAACATTGCAAAACAGCATAGATGATGTTGAAAAACAAGGCGGCAGTGTTGAAGATGAAGACTGGCGAGCGTCGCTTGTCGTGCTTGGAGAGGAGGACCAGTACGAGAACGAGGATCAAGCTGGCACCAAATTGGACTCCTGGAATGATTCCATGAATGACAGCATCCACGATCAGAGTGTCGACGTACCACAATGGGAACTGACTCTGTTGGCCATGTCGATCTGTGACAGAGATGAGCTGGTTGTAGACGGCGGACTTGTTGGAGAACTGCTCTGGCGAAGAGGGATCCATTGGTGACGGGGTTGGTGACTTGAATGGAGAAGTCTGGATGGAGAGAGTGGATGACTTGTACGAGCAGAGAATCGAGGAGGGAGATGTATGAGAGTCTTGCTCTGGCCCAAGACGATTGACTATCGGTCCGTACGGTCAAGAAGCAACACTCCAACGAGAAAGAATATGAGAGAGAATAGCAGCGAAATTCCGAGAATATGCTAGCATATGATTGTTCCCGAACAATAGTCAGAGGAGGTGATAGGGAGAAGAATCAGGAACAGGGGAAAAGAGCATGGGAGAAGAACAATACAAAGAAACGGTGACAAATGCAGAAAGAGAGAGTGGTGAGGACCAACCTAGACAGGTTGTCTCCCATTTAGACCAGAGGTTGGCTCGAAGCGGCGGTGGCTATGGCAAGTCAGAACAGAATACATCATTAAAACCCAACCAGAGGAGTATCCCGTGTGTCCGAGTTGGATGTTGCGACATGCAGCCATCGGGCGGATTCTACAGTTTCAGGTGGTGAGTTGGCTGCAGCTTAGTATTATTCTCCAGCCTGGCTTGTCTCTGAGTAGTTCCCTTTCGGCCCACGATTTGCTTTGTCCATGTCGCCGTGCTTGCAGTCAACGAAGCCAGCCCATGTAGCCAACTTCATACTTCAGAGCGTTATCTGCTGTCGACGATGTCGCAAGAACGATCGTGCAGGTCTCGCGAAGCTGAAAAATAGATTGACCACCCAGTCAAATCGCAGCAGAACGCACGGACGGTAGTCACTGCGCCATAGGGATTTTGCTGGAATGTGACGCTTTTTCACCCTTCCTGGTTCTTCTCTTCGATTGGAGGGCTCTTACTAATCCAGAATCCATGGGTTCTCCTGCCAGAAATTGTCCTTGATGATATCAACGTGCTCAACCACAACCCTAGCCTTTTGCTTCCTCTTCCTTTCCTTTTCTAGATGTGTTTTGGATTTTGGCTTCTTCTCTGTGGATCTGGGTGTTTGGTTTCCCGGTGTTGCTGCTTCATTTGTTTGCTTGTCCTCAAACTATAACTCTTGTCAGCACATACCCGAACGGAGGGGGGAGAGCCATACTTTTCTGTACACGACACTGCCCTTCTTCCAGATCTCATCTTCTGCATTGTAGTTGATGTTGAATTTCTTGAAGAGAATCTCATTCTTGTCTGCTGAGAAAGTACCCTGTTTGTTACGTATAAGCAGGAGAGGGACCAGACAGTACAAGCAGGATTACCTTCAACGCCAGCTCGGCTTCTGTAGGGGTCATGGGTGGTGTTTCTGTAGCTGGATTTCCTTTGACCATATTCCAAAATGTCGTGTTGTAGAGGTTGTTGACATGACCTGTTGCCCTTGATCAGCACGACACCATCTTTACCGACTGCTTGAGAAAGTACAACTCACAATCAGCTTGCCGCCAACTCAAATAATCTCTCAGAATCTTCTTTTTGGGATATAACACGCATCTTCCGTCGAAGGTTGGGAATGGCCTTTCCAGAGCCTGGCCCAGAAAGTACTTATCCCACTGCATACAATACTCGACAGAGAATGCTGTTGAAATACTCGTAGCGAGTTTTGCTGCTCGCCGTTCGAATAGCTGGCAATCCTCGTGAAGCACAAAGCTATATTCGTCAGATTGACCATAGGCAATGACAATATCGGTGAATTGCTTCACGACTTCGACAGCGGCGGCATTCATTAGGTCTATGGCGCGACGGTCATTGGGCTTGGCGAAATTTTGTCTTTTTGAGAATCTGGCAAAAGACATCAATGATTTGTTCCGGTGATAGCAAGCAACGGTAAGCAAGAAGTTGTCTTTGATTCATAGAAGTGGGCAGTGCACAGTTTGGATGGTAGCAGAAGAAGACTGAAGCAGCGTTGCTTTTCTCATCCAGTGCGTCCCTGTTTTGCTTTGGGCCGTCAAGTGCAGGCAATGCCCTCATGCCGACGCCCTACTGGGTTCATCCCGTCCACACATAACTTCTTCTTACTCTGTGGTATTGTGCCTTCGTCGTCATCTTCAGACCCCCAGTGTCGAACAAACCCGATTCTTTCCCAACGTCAAAGCAACCGAAGAAGAACTAAAGAACAAAACGAGACTTACTTGCTGAAACCTCTTCCGTCGATTCTCACGACAATCCAATTACTAGGGGCAAGGGCATCCCATTCTTCGAACCTGCGCACATATTCAAACCTGCCTTTTCAGTCTTGCTCATTACAAAAGGCATAGACATGCCGCGCTCAGCAGAGTTGAAACTTACTCGCTGTTGGCCATGTTGGCGATTGCTGGATGATCGGGGCTGAAATTTCTCCGCGTCAGAAACTCGGCTTGCAGGCACGTGACCTTCCAAATCTTGCGACAGAGTCAGTCGGATCGATATTGTGAGCCAGTAGACGGTTCAATCGAGCATTGAATGTCATTGATTATATCGTGCGACCTGCCAGCGACGAGCGCCATTCAGCGAGAATCTACTTCCACAGCTGCTGTCAGCCGCGCAGAATCTGTGACTCAACAGAGCCTTCCCTGATCACAACTCGCATCCCATCCGCCGAATACAGCACTGACAAGCTTCACCGTCTCTCCAAACCACCCTCGTTCGCCTTGCCGTCCTCGAGCCTCGCCCCTCGACTCTCCACCTTCTCGCACCTCGTAGCCTTGCGCTACCATTCACATATACCATCTGTCTTCCCGCTTTTTCGCCGAGCAGCGTCAGCAAGAGTCATTTGACCACCACAATACCCTCTCAACCACAATGGCCAAGGGCTCCGCCAATCAGACCAAGAGCGTGCCCAACAAGCACTTGCACGCACGCATCGCATACTTGCACCAAGCTGCAACCCACCTCGCCCTGAGACAACAGCCCGTGACGAAGACCGTCCCGTCAGGCGCCGACTCGCAATTGCAACAGCACGGTCTGCCTCTTCTGCTCGCCGCCCAACTCCAGGCCGTTTCTCAGAAGGCTCAGATCCGCCTGTCTCATGACATGAAGCGCTCCATTTGCAAAGTCTGCAGCACTCCTCTTATGCCAGATACGACCTTGAAGACGCGCATCGAAAACAAGAGCAGGGCTGGAAAGAAGCCTTGCGCCGACGTCCTCGTTATTCAGTGCCAAAACTGTAATACCAAAAAGAGGTTCCCGGTTGGCGCTAGACGTCAGAAGAGAAATGCAGAACGCAAAGCTGCACTTGCGGAGAAACAGAACGCTGAGGTCGAAATGGTCAATGGCTGAACTTTTACAAAAGTGACCAGACTGCAGCGCTCTATCCTGCCATGACTCTGCTCGCTCAACCTCTCCCCTGAACTGTTCGATCCGGTCCCTGCCCGTTCAAGCAAATCATACACAATGCATCTCTCGTGCCTGGTTTCATGCGGCGACCCGGGGCAATGCCTAGCAAGTAAAGCTCCTCGCTGTTTGCTGTCTCGTGCATCGCTCATGTCATACCTGATGTCATTCGTTTACAGGTCGGTGGACTTGTCAGATCTTCGGTAGATCACGTCGTGGGACGAGATGCTAAAGCTATAAGATGCGAGATGGGCAGCGGTACCTCCGCCCTCATATCTTAGCCAAAACTTGTTGTTCTTCATCGGTGTTTGCTGGCTGTTTTCGGCCGGGCACTGGAGAAGAAACCTAATTGCAAGAACACGTGCCATTGCTCTGGTGGTGCTATGCTGCTTTCTATAGTTCACGATCTACATGGGCTGTCTGCCAGGTGCTGCCGCTTCGCGTGTCATGACAAAGACTCATCCATTCCTATTGATCCTTGATGACAAGCTCACTCATTTGTAACTGTGCTTTCGATGAAAGTTCCGCCCCTGACGTGCATGGTGTATGAAGACGGCCGGACGGCGAAGCCGAAAGGTTTGATAATGCGACTGATTGATCTTATCTCTTGGCGTCAGTTCGTCATCGCGCTCCAGAAATTTGTCCATGCTCAAGCCGCCGAATGAGTCAATTGAAACAGCTCTAGCTCTTGATTCTATCCTTGCATACCTTCATCCGTTCCGGTATACACAACATGCCTTTCCGCGAAGAGACAGCTTACTTCGGCGCCGGTCCCGCCCCTCTGCCCACAGCGGTATTGGAAAAGGCTTCCCAAGTCCTCCTCAACTACAACGACTCCGGCATCGGCATCACAGAAATCTCACACCGTTCTGGCGACGCAGCAAAGATCCTCGAAGACACAAAGTCCGCATTGGCCCAATTGCTCGACATCCCCACCCAAGAAGGCCCCGATGGCTACCAGATCATTTTCCTGCAGGGCGGCGGCTCTGGAGAATTCAGTGCCTCTGTATACCACATGACTGCTCTCTGGGTCGAGAAGAGAAGACAGCAGATCGTAAAAGAGCTTGGAGAGGAAGATGAGACAAAGGTCTTTGAGGCTTTAAGAAAGGCTGTAGATGATGAGTTCAAGCTGGACTACCTGGTGACTGGTAGCTGGTCCCTGAAGGCCAGTCAAGAAGCTGCTAGACTCGTCGGCGCAAACCACGTCAATGTCGCTGTTGACAGCCGCAAGGCCAACAATGGCAAATTTGGCACCATCCCCAGCGAGTCTTCTTGGTCATTGACTCCCAATCCCGCCCACAGCGGCATGGTCTACTTCTGCGACAACGAGACGGTCGACGGTGTTGAGTTCCCTGCTTTCCCCAACATCGACTCTGACAAGTACCAAGTCATTGCCGACATGTCATCCAACTTCCTCAGCCGCAAGGTTGACGTCAAGAGATACTCTGCCATCTTCGGTGGTGCACAGAAGAACGTCGGCACAACAGGAATCACCATTGCCATCATCAAGAACTCTCTCCTCACTCAGCTCGCTAAGCCCGATCTTCTCCGCAAACTAAACTTGCCTGTTGGCCCCGTGGTTCTTGACTGGCCCACCATCGCAAAGAACAACTCCCTGTACAACACACTCCCCATCTTCGACGTCTGGATCGCCGGCCAGGTGATGCAGTCCCTGATCTCCAAGGCTTCAACCTGTGGACCAAAGATCGCTACACAGCAAACCGAGTCAGAGCACAAGGCTTCATTACTTTACGGCATTCTTGACAAATACCCAGTGTATCACGTAGTGCCGGACAAGACGGTTCGCAGCAAGATGAACATTTGCTTCCGAATCGGCAGCGACGAGGACAGAGATGACAAGGAAAAGAAGTTCCTGGCTGGAGCTAATGACAGGCTGCTGCTTGGATGCAAGGGTCATCGCAGTGTGGGTGGTTGCAGAATCAGCAATTACAACGCCGTCAGCGTGGAAAAGGTCGAGAAGCTCGCAAAGTGGTTGGAGGAGTTTGCTCAGCAACAATAGGCATGTTTTGATGATTGAGATGTTCCCATTCCCAGTTAAGACAAGGCATAGAATTCAATATGTTGAAAAAGTTTGTTGCTCAGAGCTTATCACTTGCGGCAAGACAGATGGCCACGAAGTAGATAAAAGTCTAAAGTCAAAGTTGGTCGGTTCGTGCTGGAGCACCTTGATGAGTCGGGGCTTGCTTGGAAGCTCGATCGCACGTGATTCTGGGGCGCATGCCGAAGCTCGACCAGCGATGAGGGCGACGATATTGTGAGAGCCATCATGTCAACAATACTATGGCCACCGTTGGCAGACACCTCGACGCGAAGCCTCGCTCGTCGAGCAGACGAAACGCGACAACGTGAGCTGTCATGGCTGCTTGACGCTTTCCAAGAAACCCTGTCGAGCTTGAAATCCGGCCTCGAAGACTGTAGCGCCCTGTTGGCACCACGAGACCAAGGCAGCACCTTGGTTGTTTCTTCGCACCGGAGCGAGGCCGTCAAGGGCTTCATCACTCGCAATGGCTCCAACATCACCAAAGGCGACGTCCAGCTACGTCTCGCTTCCTTAGCACCTCCGCGCGGCCAGACGAGCTACAAGCTCTCCATCTCCACTTCGCCCTCGGCCCCTGCTCTGAGATTAAAACAAATCGCCGAAGTCAGAACTTTGATCAACTCGAGCTTGGACGTTGTTGATGCCACTACATGGACTGGCGACAAGCGCGACGCAAATTTCATCTCGGGCCAATTGACTTTGCTGCACGAGAATATCCGCGACGCCAAAGCTGTCCTCAAAGCTGATCCTGCTGCACAAGACGCCGACAAGACGTGGGCATCCGAGCCCCTCGACGACAAGGTCATTGACATCTCTGACTCTACACGTCGCTTGAGCTAATACGATTCTCAGATCTTTGACCCTCCACCCCCGCCGAACCTCTCCTTCCACCTCAGCATTTCAGACGCTGCTCTGCTTCTCCACGTCCGCACCCTCGAGCCCGCTTCTAGCACTGGACCCTCAACACCCTCGGGTGGAAGTGGTCCCTCGTTCACTGGCTTCGGCCTTCGCGACAGACTTGCTCATGCCCTAGGTGCTGGTCCACGACCTCCTGCCCACGACGAAGCCGAAGACGTCTTTACATATCGCGGCACCCAAGTCAGAGTCAAAGAGAAGGTCAGAGTCGAAAGCCAGGATCCAAGCTTGATTAGTGCCATGGCAAAGTTGGCCGCCTTGGAGCATACCGTCGAGCTGGGAAGAAGGGCTCTGGACGTTGTTATGACCAGGACACACCAAGGAGACGACATTAAGTCCATCACATCCACCATGGCCAACCTTTATGCCGAGTTTCTTCCTAACATCAAAACCTTGACCGTCACTACGGTACTGGACACCCCTAGGAATGACACAACTGCGCTATCACTGTCGAGCGACCGCACAGAACTTGTTCTCGAGCACAATAGTCGCACCAATCGCATCACACTGCCGGCAAGAGTGTCTGGTCATGGACATCAAAATCTGCAGCTTCCAAACACGGGCGAGTTGCAATGCGCAAATCGCATACCAGCGGAGCCTTCCTTTGGCGAAGAAGAACCCGTTGCTCTCTGGTCCGCAACTTATCTCGACTCGCAAACGAGGCTGCATTGCAAACAATGCAATGCGCTCGTATCAAGCGACAAGATCCGCGACTGGAAGAATCTGCCGTCTGAAGCTTGGGCCGAGATGATGGATCTATGGCATTGCCACAAACCAGACGAGCCTGATCATGATCATGACCACGACGATGCACCAGCTACAAAAGGTTATGCTGCTGGTAACAAGCTAAGAGCCCAGGCTGGGGTTGGTCTTGTCGACGTGATGAGCTTCCTTCTGTCCGAAGGCGATTGCATGGTTGAGGTAAGTTACGCATTTCTCTTCTCCCTGTCGCCGTCCAATTCACCCCTTCTTTCATCGGGTTTCAAGAAGGAGTGTTCTGTGAACTTTGTGTCATTTCAATGGGATACCGCTCCGATACAAAAACCCAAGATCAAGACCGACATTCAACTGGTGAGCAGACCCTCGGCTTAGCTAGATGGGTCGCTCATTGTGTTGACGTCGACTTGCCCCTCCGTATCGAAGTCTTAGCTCAGAGTCGTTGGCCATGATTAGATACATCAGATTGGCACATTCCAGCTGTCATTACGTGTTTAGCTTGACTGAAACTAACGAGTCTTACAGTGCCGGTCATTCGAGAACGACAACATCCACCAGGTCAATTGCAAGAAGTGTGATACGGTTCTGGGTTATCGCGACCCTCAGACCGAAGGCATCCGCCTGCAGAAACCATATCTTGCCCTATCATCCCAGCGGGACAGCACCATATGTTCTTATGACGCAGCTCATTGGTTCTCCTGCTACCTCCATCAGGCAATAGACACCCAAGGCGTGCGTAAATTTGTCTTTCCAACCCTCCCTCACGAGATCTGGGTGTTCTCGACCAACCTGGCATACTCATCTTTAGAGTCCCCAGCACCGAAGCAAGCCATGAAGGTCCTGTTTAAGGCAAGAGAAGGCGGACAAGATGTCGAGACGCTTCGAGCAGGCAATCTATTGATAGAGACGCTAACCTTGTCACCATCTTTGGAGGAATTGTTCTATTCGGTGTTACAGCAGGAGAATGCCAAGCTACCGGAAAGTTTGCAGGTTTTGATGGGGTGGCAGGTGGCAGTGTTGCCCGTCTTGTACAACTCTGACAGCAGTGAAGTATGATTTACAGTAACTACGGGCTTTCACGAGGTAGATCGTTCTCGTAATGCCGTGCGAAATTCGCAAAGTCGTCCTCCGAATATTTTAAAGCTTGAGCTTGCATCCCTAATTCTGCATCAATTGGTATTAAGCAAGAGCCAACATTCCATCGTTCGTTTTCCTCAAAACAGCACACTAGCGTGGCTCTCTGGCTGTCAGCAGCCGTAAGCACAATAAAGCCTAACGGAAACTCGATTGGGCTTTCTGGGTAGTTCTGATCTGAATAAGTGGACTGTAAGAAGATCAGGAAATCTTTCCAACACTCTTCCAAGCTGTGGAAAGTGTTGCGTTCTGCGTCATAGATTTTAAACAAATCTGGAGGTTCGATCTCAGAGCCGGGACAGCCAAGAATGTCTCGGGCGCAAGTGTCGTGTGCGCGCTGGCATGTCGATACAGCCTCGACCGAAGTGACAGGTTGGAGGAAGTAGATGCGAATCAGACTATCCTCGAGATAGGAGTTTTGACCACGTTCGAGGTACTGCTCGATCGGAGGCGCAAGTGGTTGATACATCTTTAGAGGACGTCTTGTGTATGAGTTATGGGAAAGTGGGTGAGGGCATGAACCAGAAGGATCACGAGGCATTGGGCACGATACGGATCGAGCTAGTTCCACAGATTTATCGCGATACAATGCGCGTACATGAGGATAACAACATCAGTGGACAAATCAGCAATGTTTTCTCGTCAATTTGATGTCTTGTACGTACCAATTGACCGTATGATTGCCGCGCAACCGAACGTTGGAAAAGATGTTGACGTTTGGTGAGGGTCTGGCTGGGGAAGCGAACTGACCAAAAACGAACTCCCCTCCGTGTGGTCCTTTTGCCAAGGGCTTGACAGCATCTACTCATATCGCACGCATGACTGGCACTGCATCCAATCGCTGCGGAAGTAAATGCCATGCTCACCGGTCGGTAAGTACACATAGACTCTATCGCTCTCGTAAACAAATCTATGTCTTCCACCACATGGCGACGGCAACATTCAGTCCTTGCAACAGATCCCGGTGGACATGTCGTCGGGAACATCGACAGCTCCATCGCAGGCGCTATCTGCAACCGACAGAGCGACCGGATCCTGCAACTCCTGCCGGCGCCGAAAGCTCAAGTGCGATCGTGATAACAACGGCTGTAGCAGTTGCGCCAAAGGTCAAATTCCTTGTATCAATTCCGTCGCATCATCAGGAAAGGGTAGAAAGGGTATGCCAAGATGGAGACTCGTGTCCAGCGGCGAGAGAGTACTCAGAGCGCTCGGATCCATATCTCGCAACAGGACTAGCAGCTGGACCCGAGCAGCTGTGCAGAGACACATGCGTCCGCATCCATCGCATCAAGCAATAGCAGATGTCATGATTCTTCGCAGCATAGCAATCCTGCCGGCCCTTCTTGATCAGGCAGTCGTGAAAGCATGCCGAATTTGGAGCCATCTCTAGGTAACAGGGCTCACAAGGCTGGGGCTGCTCTTCTGGGTGACCGATTCGGTCATCATTCTCAAAAGACGTATGTAGATCGCACATAGGTTCCAAGGGCGCGTCATTGACATTTGAGCAGTCCATCGAAGTCAATGAAGCGGTAGACGAATCCGCATCAGCAGTTCATAAGGCATCAGTCGCGCCTACCACTTCTCCATCTGCACTCGATTAGTCGGGTGCTCGCCACTCTGTTCTACTAGGATGCTCGCTCTGGACGGCACATTTGAAAGAACTGCATCCTTCCCAGGCGGACATACTCAACTATTGGCACATCTATACCGTCCGAGTGTAGCCCGTGACTCGCCTCTTACACCCCCATCATTCTCGCCAAGATTTCTGGCTGGCATTGGAGATCTCGATTGTGTCTCTCCCGGTATGGAAGCCCTGATGCTTAGCATCTACTTTGCTGCTATCAATTCGATGGGTTCATGAGCCGTGCAGCTTATATTTGCCTCGTCTAAAGACGATCTCCTCAAGAGGTTTGAGACAGGCGTGTTGCATGCCTTGGCGAAAGCGGATGTCATGGCTTGTCGAGATCTGCAAACGCTTCAACCTCTTGTTATGTACCTTGTAATATGGCTTGCTAGCCCTCCAGTAAATTTGCCATCGCTGATCTCAATTCTAGTAGCTCTGCCTTCGGCGCCATGCTAACCATGACACGTTGTGAACGCTGACTGGACTTGTTGTGCGCATTGCACAGCTCCTGAATATTGCTGTAGAATCGCGACGATCCAATCTCTCGCCACTCGAGATACAGCTCTGAAAGCGTTTGTGATGGACTCGCGTAGCGCAGAAGAGTATGGACTCCGATCCACTATCGAGGCTCAGTACCTCTTCAATTCAGTTTCGCTTGTGTATACTGCGCGACAACGCCAGCCTCCTCACCGCCATGACTGGTCTCAACACTCAGAACTCCGGAGCCCATACCTTGGGCAGGACCCAGCCTCAGACGACTGCTGTCCATAAGGCCCCCATCGCCAGCGCGAGTATGCTATTCAATCCCATTTCCAAGGATGCCGATGAACTCGGCAACGACGATGATGACGTCGTTAACTCGATCAACAGAAACCCAAGCCGTCGCAACTCCATTGAGGACCCACCTCCTCGGCGTAAAGATCATTTCAACCTGTCTTCTGACAGCCGGGCAGGCCATGCCGTGGTCGACCTGTCGAGCGTCCAGAATGTTGACTTGAATCGTTTCCTAGAGCAGTCGTTTCCACAAATTGACGGAGCCAACGATCACTATGACTCCGGCGACCATAGTTTCAGACAGGCTAAAAGGCCTCGATATGATGACCCGATTGAATGGTCTCCATATGACGGCCAGATTGTTGCAAAAACTCCGCTGGAAATACTCTTTACAGACATGGGAGACGTCCGCCACAAACTTGCAAGACTCGAACAGGGCCAAATGCATAAGAGTGGTCCAAGCGAGAGCGGCCCAACTGTCCAAATTCTCTAAGCACAAGTTAAGCAGCTGGTAGGTTAATCTTTCCTGTGCTCATCATAGCAAAACCACTAACGTTGAACAGACCAGAAAGCAGAAGTATGACAAGAAAGAGATGAATATTCAAGTTCGTAAACCCAGTATCGATTTCGCCAACGAGTAACTCAGATTGGAGAAGAAAAATGAAGAGCTTCAACGTAGAATTAAAGAATCGGAGAGGGAGTGTCAGCAGAAAGACAAGGCGATCGAGCGCCTAAATCAGGAGACGATTCTGCTGTCTTAGCGCCTGCGGGGAAGCAGATAAGAGAAGGAAAGGCCTAGGAGAATCCATCTGAGCCAGAGTCGTCCCTGCAGAGACACCCAAGTTTTGTTCTGCCGAAAAGACGTCCTGGAGACAAGCGTATCCTGTGGAGACCTACTCCTAAATGGTAAACGACATGTGAGGAGGCGATTGAAGACTGCATGCATGGTGATCTGGCTTGCGTGGGGCTATGGAAAGAAGAAATCATGTAATACAAGTCCCCATGTTTATCGTGTTGCTTCGATGGTATACGGAGGAGCTACTTTTTGATGAGTTCGCAGTCATCGTCGGTTCTCGGCCGAGATCAGCTACCCATCTCGCGCGTCGTCTCCCTCCTCTTCCACGCTTCAGATAGCTATTCGTATACCAATGCTTCAGGCCATCTTTCCCTAACAGGTTGAATAAAGACACACTGCCGCTAAACGTCAACGATATTGATCTCGACCCCGAAGCTACAGAGGCTCCGCCCTCTCGGCCAGGATTCACTGACATGACTTTACCCCTCGTTGATTTTGAGATTATGTGCTTGGTTGCAAAAGTCAACACCTCGGGCGAAGAAGATGACCCCGAGTTAGACATGGTTGTCGCTAAAAAGATCAAGATGGTTAACGACTTCCGCGCCCGATTGCAGTCACGATACTTGCAATATGCAGACGTCTCTCGGCCATTCGATTGGATGACCGTCACATCTACCAGACTTATGCTGGTAAGCTCGAACTCCAAGTTGCAACAAGCCACAACTCCCACTGACGAGTACAGACCAAATGCTCGCTTCTGATCTACCATCCTCTGAACTCTTGATGACACATGTACAGACACTGTCAGCCTGACTGCTCAGAATGCTTCTTTTAAATTCACAACAAGCAGCAACTCTACATTGACATCTACATATAGCTTGCATACTTCCCACTCTGAGCTTACCCACTCAATTGCGCTCTTGGCACAGATGCAGTCTCCTCTTCTGATCTGAACGTCAATCAGAGCAATGCTACGGTTGGCCAGTTTTCTGATCCATTCAATCGCACAGCACTAGATGTCAACATGCAAAGCTTGGACGTCGCTAGCAGATCTTTGGTCGAGGAGGAAGGTGGCATATGCCATCGGTGGCTGGGGTGTTTCCGCCGTCTGCAGCCCTGTACTTGAACCGTTAGTCGGTGATTTCGCAGCACAACATGAGACCTGGACATGGACCATCTAGGAACTGATATGGCTTTCTGGATTCTGCCTCGTTGTCCTCATCTTTACTTTGCCCGAGACAAGTGCAAACACGATACTCTTCAGGCGGGCGAAACGCCTCCGAAAGTTGACTAGTAACACACGTCTGGAAAGCGAAGCAGATTTGATGGCCGAGAGCATCCGTTTCCGAGATGTGGCTTCAGCCAGCTTCTATAGGCCTTTTCAGCTGTGATTTACTGAGCCTATTCTTCTATTCACAAATGCGTACCTTGGTCTGTTCTATGTGCTTCTCTTCACATGGTTTGAAGCCTTCCCTATTGTCTTCAGGAGCATATACCATCTCAACTTCGGAGAACATGGCCTCGTATACCTTTATATCATGATTGGGCACTGACCATTATGGTTCCTTAATGTATCTAGATGCACCTTGTCCAGGAGAAGAAATTCAATGGCCAAGGAGATATCGCACCCACGAATCGCTTGCCTCCAGCAATTGTGGGATCACTGTTCATACCTATATGTATGTTCATGTTTGGTTAGACAAGTAGAGAATCCATTTACTGGATCGTTCCTATGATAGAATCGTCTTTCTTCCCAATGGATGCTGTCTTGCTCTTCAACGCGATTCTCAACTATCAAGCCGATGCATACCCACAGTATGTTAAGGTTCAAAATTGCGAGGAACGAACGAATATATAACTAATATTGCTACATTGGAACCGCACGACTTGCCGCTTCCCAGAGCGCGCCGTGAAGTGCTCACTCATCTCTGAGCTTTCTAGATACCATGCGCGGTCGACTGCTGCGTCTCGGCACTTCCATCTCATCATCCGATTCTCCATCTGAATCATCTTCCGAGTCGTCCTCAGATTCATCTACCACAACCCGGGGTCTACGGCTTAGTGTTCTGGACCGGGGAGCAGATTTGATGGCGGCCTTCAAGCTTGGCGCCTTGCTTCCGACTGTGGAAGCTGTGTCGCTTCTACGCACACGCGATCGATCCTCAGTCTTTCTAGCAGAGGATTTCGCGCTCGACTCAGTTGTCTGCTTCTTGGGTGGTGAAGGTCTTGATCTCCTCGGCGATGGTATTCTCGACCGTCTCCTGCGCTTGGTAGGACGTTCGTCCTCGCTTTCATCGCTGCCATCATCTGACTCGACTTCAAAGATGTCTTTTGGCTCTTTTCGTGGCAAAGCTACTACAACCTCTGACTGTGGCTGGTAACTCTTTCTCGATGGTCGAATATGTGTCACCGCAGCTTTGCCCTTCCCTTTGTTCTTGTCCTTACGAGCTTGCTCTTCCTCGCCGTACAGTTTCTCATGGTAGCTTCCACCATAATCGAAGAATAACTCTTCGCCAACTTTGATATCTCTGTGGGCAAACATGCCAATCCGGTGAGCCAAGTTGCAAAGCATAATCTTGGGATAAATGTTCCGGAGGTTGGACTTTGCAGCATGGTTGATGAAGCGGATCTTGTTGCCCATACGTTGAGAGTCGATTGTCTGATCTGTTCGGATGTCTGCTGTTAGCCAAGCACTGTAGGGAAACTGCAGCCTTCTTACCTCTGTTCAGATCGAAGATGTAACTCAACTTCTGGAAGTCGTAAATAGCACCCCGTCGCTCGGTCTCGTCTCTGGTGATGATTTCTCCTTGATACTCGCCAATGAATTCGCCTTTTGCAATGGGCTCTCCAGCGTACAGACCGAAACCATGAACGAGACTGCGGCCTAGAAGTGTTCGCTTTGGCACGCCGCGTTGGATAGCGACATTGCGGCATCTTCGATCAAGGTACTCGTCGTTGGACCTGTTAACTGGATTTAAGATGACATGAGCCTCGCATGAATCGCAGAGATCTGGATCGCACTCTCGATTCATCCTGAAACATTCGCAGGATTCATCCTGGGCACAGCATCTTGTGCGTCTAGCGCAAGAGCATCCTTGGAAGCGTCGGCTACAGTTCCTAGAGCACCCGCAAGTCTTCTCGCAACAGACTCTTGCTTCGAAGCACGTACAACGCGCATCCTCGCACGATGATCCAGGATGGCTGCAAGGGAAGAAGGGACCACGTTGACTGTGGTCCCATGTCACGCTGTTGGCCTCATTCATCCACCAATTAAGAGATTTCTTAGGTTGCGCAGTAGAGGTTCCTGGTGGTTCCCTCTCTAGGGGAGCTGTAGCAAGTTCTTTGAAGTTGACTCTAGGTGGATAGTCAACATCCAAGGCATCAACAGAGTTGGCATCGTCTTCCTCATCACTCATATCTTTAGCATCCGGCCTTTCGAGGATGGTGCCATGAAAAGGACAATCGTGGAGCTGACAGATGCTACAGGCCACACTGGCGTAGTTCTTTGCTGTGTCGAAGGTGACAAGACCTTCGACTTTGTTGTTGTCCGGGAATCTTGCGTATTTCCGTGCAATCTGCCAGGGGCTGAAGTTTGTGCGGATCCAGAATGTGTGGCAGACTACAGCAGCTTTCCATAAAGTCTCATCATCGATCTCTGGCAGACTTGATGCTACCGAAACCCATCTTTGGCTTGTTCGATCAAAGTCGTCTTTACAGTATTTGTCTTTTGCGCGTATGATAGTTCGTGCGAATTTGGTATCATATGCAAAGCTTGTTAATCTGGACAACAAGCCATCGGGTCCTTCTGATGCCTCGAGTAGATATTTCAGGATCGTATCCATAGGGCAATCAATCTCTTCGAGAAAGGCCTCGAAGTAAGGGCCGTAAGTACTGACTTGCTGCGAGATGAGGACCTTACGGGGACGATCCTCTACAATAACATCAAATCTCTCACGTATGGTTCCGTCATCGTCAACGTCCTCTCCGAAGTATGGCCAGACTTGCAATTGTCGAGTGTTTGTTCCTAGAACGTTGCCACTGATTCTCGTGTAATGCGTGTAGTTTGGAACTTCAGTCGAGACTGCGTTTGTCGATGAGATGCGACCTGAGCTTGTGATTGTTTCGCCTCTAGGTTTGAGTTGAGAGAAGGCCTTCCCGGTAAGAGTGATCGTTCGGGCATTTTTCGAATGTTTGATGTTCGCGAATGGATCTGTCCTTGGCTTGTTTGCTGCTCGATTCCTTGTTGGAAACTTGTTTTGGGCACGTGGGAAAAGGGTCGGGCGCTGGTATATTCTGGCTTTCGCGAGCCATACCTCTGTTAATGCCTCGTGATCGTCGTCCATTTCGTCAAGGTACTTTTCCAGACACATCGAGTAAATCTTGACATCGTCTTCGTCCCCAAGCACTTCATGTTCTGCGTAGTTGAAAGGAGCCGGAGAGGATGGCTCCACGGAAGAAGCATCAGAAGGCGGGACCATAGCAGCAGGATCGGAAGAATTCTCTATGGATGAAGGTGGCTCCGGGGAAGAGGATGGTTCTGTCTTGGGAGAGAGAGATGGCTCGTGTGGTGCAGATTGCTTGGCTTTAGATGACAAGGATAGCTCGATGGAAGGCGATCGGTTGATCCAAGATGGCAGTTCTGTCACGTGTGGTTAGTATCTAACTAGGTAGATTCATAGCCCAAGATTGCTTACCGTCGCCTGCGACAAGATCTCCTTCACTTTCACTGGATGCTTCTTCACTAGACTCGTCTTCGCTAGAATGTTCCTCGCTGTCACTAGAATCGACGTTACTGGAGTCTTCGTCGACTGAATCTTCTATGATGAGTTCGTCGTTGTCAGACTCTTCTTCAGCGGGCTCGGCATGACTGGGTGCACGGAGTGGGTGCCTAGAAGGGACAAGCTTAGAGAAGCGGAAAGTGGGCGACACGTCTGGCGACTGTGACGTCTCTGGCGTGAACTCGATGGTTTCTGCCGGGGCTTGTTATTTCAAAGTCGGCAATTGTCTTGTCGTGTGAAAACCTACCTCTAATTGGCTCCTCGACGCGGGCGTCAGATGTCACTGGAGGAGACGATGGGATGTGGCCGCCGGTTGCCGATGCCGACATTCCACGAGTCGATGGCGGTTTGCTAGGAGTGCTGCTTGACAATCGAAACACATGAATATTTGTATCAATGTCTTGCTCGTCGAGGTCGCTTAGCATATTTTCCTGGATCGTCTCCAAGACTTCGTCGCGTAAGCGCTCTGCAAGCACATTCCTTCCACGTCCTGGGCGTCCATTGCCAATGTCTTCGTCGAATATGCTCCAATGTGAGCTAATCAGCTCGCTAGAGCGAAGCGGATAGGACAACGGTTTGGGCATGAAGAAGGCACGACAGGCAACAATCTAAACAGATTCCCACCTGCCACAAGGAACCCACGACTCAATCGCGAAACGAGTAATTCTAGACCTGTCTTCTGTACATGCCTTCAACTTGATCAACTTTTTCGACGCGCGATCTCACTTCACACCGCGCCGACCCCGAACGCCCGACCAATTCTTACAGATGCCTGCGCTTTCTGTTGCAGATTCTTGACTCATCTGAAAAGCAGGAAGCTCGTGCGCCGTGTGCAGGTCTCTCGAAAATGAAGAAGCAAGCACGAGCGGACCCGCGAAGTCGTGCGTCAAAGGAGTCGTCGCTGAGACGCGTCCTTGTCTGCCAAGGCGAGACGCCTCCGCACGGACCACTCTATCATGTTGGCGGAGCAACCCTGTAGCCAGAGACAACATCGTGAGAACAAACTTGTCTTTAATAGAAGAACCTAGTCTGCATGAATTAGACACAAAGACATGTGGTTTATGGTTTATCTATCGCCGCACTGGACAGGCATACCCATCATTCGTCAGGTTCGTGATCGAAGAATTCACTTGTTTTGCGAACAGAATGTTAGAATGTGACAAAGCAGAACCGAGGAAACGTTGAGTCCCAATTGATTTGCCACTGAGAACTGCTGACTATGCTTAGAATCTTCATGGGCAACTTGTTTTTCTACTAAGGACAACACGATTAACAATCGAAAGTGTCATGCATTGTTTGTGGTAAGAAAGAAGAGACATGGGAAAAGTCAAAGTGTATCAAACATATTTTATTGATTCCGGGAACAAACAGCATAATCATTTACCTACAATCACGGCAACGACCATGATACAGTACACCCCTAGGTTCCTTATGGCAGACGCTGCAAGGATCCATCATTCCAGCTGGTGCTGCGTCAGCAAAGACCAGTCTTCCAGCTTCATGGTTCAGTCCGAGTCGACTACCCACCTGCTGAGCACTATCAAGTGCGTGTCGAACACTGCTCGTCATCGAGACATCCGACATACGGGATCTGGGGGTGGAAGGAGGACTCTGGAAAGTCTCACGCGAGGAGATGCTTGCAGATCGTCTTGAAGAAGCTTCACAGCGGTCAACACTTGATCTGCTTCTTGAGTGTTTGCTCGTATCAGGCTGAGTTCTCGACTCGGCGAGGGAGGCGTGTGGAACATTGACAGGATCATACGACTTTTGTTCGATCATCTCTTCAACTTCGGGCGTCCTGAAAAATTCCTTGACAGGCGTGACGACCTTCTTGTTGACCCAATGAGCAGCTCTATCAATAGGGCTTGCAGGGCGAGAAGAAGGTTTCCGGTCGGGTAGAGGAGGAAGAGGTTTGTTGATATCCGGCTGGCTGCGCATTGTATCACGGAGGTACCTGTATGACAGCTCTTCAATCCTGACGCTAGGAGTAGCCTGGAAATCGAGGTCCAATCGACGAAGACGAGGTGCGCGACGTCTGCCAGCGACGCTTGATCGAGTCTGTCCTGCAGAATACTTGGTGAAGGTTCCATAGTTCGAGTTCTCTGACGGTCCCTGCCCGCCAGTGGGATTAGATTGTGCTGACATCTTCTTGCTTTTGTTCTGAGGTATTCAAATAACAGTCGAGTTTCGAAGGCCTTTGGAATGGGCAAGCACTTATTGGAGCAGGGAAACTTATATCCTTATTGTTCTCGTGAACAAGCGGCCTTTATTATAGACAAAGAGTGAAAGGACAAGCAAAGACTTGTCTCTGAGTCTCCTTTGTATCTGGTTAAAATTCGCTATTGGAACAAAGAAGGTGCCAGATAATTGTTCCAGGAGTCCTTTGAATCTCTACTGAGTCTATCCGGATGCACTTTTTCTGAGACAATGCATTGTGTGTCTGAGTCGGGGAGCGGCTACGCGTCGCCGCGGTGTCACCTAGCTGGTATCGATAGATCCCCGTGCATCCTGTTTCCTGACAAGTTTAAGCTACGTTCTCTGGACGGTGACGACTCGCTATAGCTGCGAGCATCGGGACTGTAACTGAGTCTTCTGCTTTCCCTTGCAACTAAATCAAACGAAACTCGTTCAAAGTTCCAAACAAAATTGCATGGCATCTAGCAAACGGTCGAATATATTCTCTTCGATCATGGGCAGCTATCAAGCATAAAAAGAACCGCGAAACGATATGGCATCAGAGCTTACACAGGAGCATGAGCCATTCGACTCTCGGAGCTGGACAATGGGAATACAGGAGCATGAAACAGAAGTTGGGAATTGCGGCCATCTAGACAATCAAGCACCACACCAATTGACAGATTTGGTCGTGCGAGACTCAATTGCCAATGCCCAGAATACTGGCCACATCGAGCGAGGCAGAGGGGGCTGCAGATAATGAAGGCCTATGACACGTGTCAATACATGCTGCAAACTCTACAGGTGGATGACTTACTCAGCAGTTGTGTCAGTCGGAACTTGAGTGTTAGGCACGGTTGACGTTATGGTTCCGCCTGAGATGTAAACGGTTCTCGTAATGAGACGGGTAGACGTGCTTGTCGTGCGACTGCTATACATGTCAGATTAACTCGCCATTCCAGATATGCATATCATCTTACACTGTAGGGAGCGAGTTCTGGCTCAGAGTGTACGTCTGTGTGACAGTAGGTCCAGTGGAGACAGTTGGCCTTGTAGCGATGTTCGTCGTTTCCGTTTCGACCGAGTAAGTCAACTCCATAGTTGTGGACATCGAGAAGGTAGTGAGCATCTCTGTCACATTGGCCACGAAAGTTTCCACAATGATTTGTGAAGGTCCAGCCACAGTCGTAGTCAAATTGATTGATGTGATTGTGGTTGTTGGAATGGTCACGAGACTGGTCTCCCAGACGTAGTACTCTACGACACACTCCTCTGTTCCGTTGGGGAATGTTGCACAGACCTTCTTGTCTACATCTGTAGGAGGGCCGGCACTCGTAAGTTCGTTCCATGGAGCAACATAGTACGTGGTGAGAGGCTGTACAGTAGGAGGCGGAGTGATCATTGCAGCTGTACCATTGGCATCCGTCGCATTGCTCAAGGTTGCACTAGGTGTTTCCAGCACATATCCGAAGTCGCTCGAAAAGGTGATATCTTGATTGCAAGCAGTCACGGGATACACACGGTCGATGCCAGTCAAGGTAGTAGCGCATACCATTGTGACTGTTGGGCTGTAGATTGTAGTGCACGTTCCAGGCCCAGGGGGTATTGATATAGAGTAGTTTTGATAGGGTGCTGTAGTTTGAGTAGGTGTAGCCGTGACGGGGGAGAAAGCTTCTGGCGGCAGTGCACAAAGCGTGAACAGGGGCACATCTGATGACACCAGCTGGCTTTGCTCTGTGACAGGAATAGGAGAAGCACCCGGAGAAGGTGTAATGTATGTCAACACCGAGCCTGCGGTGCTAGATTGAAGTTGAGCATCGCTACTGGCAGCAGCTTGCCTGCGGCGAAACTCGATAGCTTCGTGCCTGAAGGGATGTAGGGCTGCGGCTGCATCACCTAGGATGGCCGATAGCGGTAAAAAGCAACATGCGAATGAGCGTCCGAACATGGTGGCGAAAAGGAGTGTGGTCAAAGGACGACGAGCCGTCTGAAGGATGCAGCAAGCCACATCTTGTCTTTTCTCACGGGCCATGATGGCATTCCTGTGTTGAAGTGCCATCAAAACATGGGGTATGGGGGAATGAATTTGGAATGAACTCGCATTGCATTCCTCATGTCTCACACGATTGGCTGGTCTCGTCGTTAGCGAAGAATGCAAACATTGAAACACCTGAAGATGACATGAGTGATGGCAATGTCTCAAGAACAAAACGGATGAATGGCTGAAGAGTCAGCCGACGCATAGCAATGTGATTTCCCCTTGTTGCGAGCAGAGGTGGCAGGTGCGGTGCACGGTGACGAATGTGTTGACAGCAAAGTTAGATTTTAATTATTCGATCGAATTGATTTTGGTATATGATAGATGGTTTACACATTTAGTGACATGGGTTCGTAAAGGTCATTATTCGGCATCGAGGGGAGCGACAGGAGGGTTGTCGTTGACTTGAATGCCACCACGCTTTCTGTGGGAGCTGTCCTCAAAAGGCAAGGTCCAACCACCTTCAGTATCTGGAGTAGCGAGCCAGAGTCTCATAAGATGACGTCTTGGGAGTGGAGGGGCGTGGTCCTTGTAGGCTGTGCGAGCATGCAGGACGTGTTCGTTGCTCAAGAACTGGATGTCACCAATCTCGAGGATCATGTGCAGAGAGAGACGCACGCATGTGTCTTCGAGGATCTGAGCAGCACGAAGTTGTTCGGCCGAGAGGGCTGGGATGACACCCGCATCGCTGAAACGAGTAAGGGACTTGACGTAGTAAGGGTCCCACTTGGAGTAGACACGACCATTGGGCTTGGGCTCGAGGTAGAAGACGGATGTGCGAATCCAGTCTTGCTGGCCAACTGACTTCTCACCCTTGCGGTCAAAGTACCAGATGGGCTGGGTGAGTAGCTCGGCGACGTCAGGGTTCTCCTTCTGCAGTGCGTTCCACACTGCGTGGCTGGACACGAGGTCAGACTCACCGCCCTCGAGGGCACGAGCTATGCAGAGAAGACCGACAATGTCGCTGTCATCGGCATGGAAGAATTGACGGGCGTTGGTGCGGTAGATGCGGACCTTGTCGATCTGGCTGCTGTCCTCACCAACGTCCTTGACGTGTCCCAAGACGTGACCACGGCTGTTCTGGCTGACAAAGTAGCCAAGGTATGTGCCCAGGCCCATGTAAGCAACAGCGGACTTGTGCAGACCCCATTTCTCGACAGGGAAGCCCTTGAAGAGGATGAAGCCTTTGCCGTTGAGCAGCTCGTGACGCAGCGAGTGCAGCAGGCGGCCAGTGGCAGAGGGCAAGGGGAACTTCTCCTTGGTGATGCCAGTCAGCGGAGTGGCCGAGGCGATGAAGTCATCGGCAGCCTTGCTGATTTCGGCAATCTCATCGTCGCTGAAAGGGTGTGTCCAGCGCTCTGGATTGTTCTTGTATTCCTCAGCGTGCCATACTGTAGGGCCAGTAATCTCCTTGGGGAAGGCCGAGTATGGGGCAAGCTGGTTGTAGATAGGATCGAACTGGCCGGCAGTCTTGACACCGTCGGGGAAGACCTTGGACGAAGGGTTGTGGTATGTGTAAGAGGTGAACTGAGAGGCTTCAAGCGGGGATTGGACGGCGGTCGGAGCCATGGTGTGGGGTCGGGTTGCGGGCGCGACGGGCAGTGTTTTGAGAAAGATCAAGACGATTGATAGGCTTGGAGAGCAGGTCAAGGTAGTGTCGTAGGCGGTGCTGTTCGGCGGTGCAGAGGCCTTGGTACAGCAGCAGAGACAGCGAGTAGACGAGTATATAATTCATGGCGACGGTGGTTCCCGATGCGGGCGAGTTGGCCGTGGTGGAGGTAGATAATGGCTGATAATGGCAGGTCGAAGGATGGCGTGCTCGACGAGTCTCTCTTGCGCGATAATTGCCCTATCGGAGCCGTCGATGCTGGCCGCTGGATGGCGCGAGTGCGGGGTACGAGCTCGTCGACGGGGTTGTGCTGAGCGATCTCGCGATTGGCAAGTGATGAGGACACTCGCTCTTCGAATGGCGTGCGTCTGCAGGACTTTTGTAGTCGTCGAGTGCTGCAAATTTATATACGAGAGAAGAGGCAGGTCATGAGCTGACTGCCTGTGGAAAGTGGATTCCAACCGTCGTCAAAGCACGCGAACAGAGGCCCGCGCTCTGCTCTGCTTCCATCTTCTCAGCTCAACGTCACTTTGACCATGCACGCCTGACCCTCCAATCGTCTGCCACCTCAAAATTTGCTGACCAACTGCTTGCAACCAGTGCACCCACTCCAGACCTGTCTTTTCAAGCCATTACATCGGGTTCCTGTCCTCGTTCACTGCACATTCGAAACCATCTATTGCTGTCTCGATACTCGGATGACTCGCAAAGCCCTTGGTCCAGAACGCGCGCCTGCCACATTCATGCGGGGTCAACGGCAATATTCGCTATGCTTTTCGGCTCCCGCGCGTACCGTTTCCCGCTGCTCTCAGCTCTATTATTGTTCAGCTCCCGGGACGCCCGACACCTCGGTCCAAGAGGCTTCCGGCCAGGCATGTGATTTTTCGCATACAAGGCACGAGCCTGAACCCATGATGTATGTTTCGAACCATCGCGGCTCACCGATTCTTTCGCTGCAAGAACATGCCACTCATGATTACAGAAAAACGACAGATGCGTCGAGATGCCCATGACGAATATTCTTGGCCATTCTTTGATACTTAACTCACCAAGATCCAGTAGGCTTCATCAAAGTCGCAGTGGTTTAGTGGTAAAATTCGTGCTTGCCATGCACGAGCCCCGTGTTCGATTCACGGCTGCGACAATTGTTTTGTATCATCGGTGTTTTCGTCCTTTTGCCTGGTTATGGTCATTTTTGAGCAATGGCTAGACATCTCCAAGGCGAACTGGGGGGTGTTGTTGCTTTTGCTGATGCTGAATGTTCACTGGTGAACGGTCCGAACAAGAAGCCGTCAGTATCACAGCACGTTTGAGCCTTTGGACCGCAACAGTTGACAATCATATATCATCACAATCTGCCTTGTCTAATTTTAGCTGAGTTTGCAGCGGCAAAGCGATCCATATTTCCGAGCAGCCTAGTCTACCGTCTATTTATGTCTGTCATTATGGCAACAATCACTGGCACATACCCGAACCAACGACAAGCCAGAAAATGAGACCCATGCTGCGTGGGATTTCTGGCAGGATCGCCCAAGCATCCCATTTCTCGAGCTTCTGCTCTGGCTTTGGTCGCCAGACTTCGAATGTCTGACCTTGAGATTCGTCCTCCAAATGCAATTGAAGATAGTCCTCGTTCTCCTTCACTTCTGGTCTTGGGCGAGCGAAGTCCCGATCCATCAGCTCCCGTCGCTCTGGCATGGTCGGAGGCGAAACAGCATATGCGATTGGTCTGAGTGAGGCGAAATGACTGCTCCATGCCGCACCAGGAACCAGTACATGTGTTAGGAGGTAATGCAAGGTGCCGTGGTTGCCTGCTTTCACGAGACCCACTGCGAAGACTGTTGCTGCGACTGCAAATAGAGCGACATGGTACCACAGGTGTTGGTAGAGGAACATCACCCGCAAACGTTGGCAAAGTCCAGGCCGGCGATCAGGGTGACGTTCCTGAATCTTGGACTCTGCCAGAGCGGTCGGGATAAACCCAATTCGCTTTCCGGCCAGTGACTTAGGGCACAGATCTTTGGCAAGGGCAAAGAAGAGATGGGTGTGTAACCAGTGCATGCCTTCGATTCTCCGGCGAAGTGCCCGATAACCACAGCCTGTGCTTGCAAGCAATTCTTCGACGAAAGCAGTGATTCTGGCCAAAAGGTATACGAACAGTATGTTTTGCAATTCACCAGATTTTGCAGTAACGAGTGGTTGTCCGGAAGCAACAAGCAGAAGAATGATCCAAGAACAAAGCGGTCTGTTCATCATGGATGCGATAGGTGAAGCACAATGACATATCGCGCTGATTTGCTGCTTCCAGGTCATGCCTTTCACCTTCGGCGAGAATATAGCGCAGTCGAGCCTGCGGGAGTTACGTAGTCGTCCGACAAACTGGAAACTGTCAGTGTTGTTCATACATGCAAGTACGGTAAGGTCGCTTACCCATTTCATTCGTTGCGTGACATGGGCCTTGAAGGTATCTGGGACGAGACCAAATTGTAGCTCTTCGCGGCAATACACGACCTTCCAACCTCGACCCTGAAGTGTGAAGCCAGTCAAGATGTCTTCGGCCAGGGCGTTTTCGGGGAAGCCTCCAATGTCCCTGATCGCCCTGCAGCGGAACACGACGCCAGGGCCGGTGACCCAGGCACAGTTCATGCTGTCACGTTGGATCTCATCGAATTTGCCATCCACGTTCAGACTTTGGTACAGTGGGTCGTTGGTCGGTACGTTGTAGAACCTCTGCAGAAAAGAAGATGTCAGCTTCGGTCAAAGATTATCAGGATATCTGCTTCTTCTCACCTGCGGGACGACAGCCACTCCAACTTGGTCATCGTTGACGAGAAGGGCAAGCGTAGCGCGAAGGAACTCCGGTTCGAATATCATGTCAACATCACAGAAGGTGCAATACTCGGCTCCACCAAGACTGTGCAGATAATTGAGCGCGGAATTCATGTTGCCAGCCTTCATTCCACCTTTGGTCGGTCTTGCATAGTACAAGAGTGTGACTGGCGTTCTGGTTGCCATGGCTGCTATTTGCATCTCCAAATCTGGATTCGCAGCATCGTCGGCAACCAGAATTCTGTATCTGTCTGCGGGATAGTCAAGATCGCACGCTGCTCGGACAGTATCCATGACAACGTCGGTCTCTTCGCCGCATGTTGTGATGATAACGTCGGCATGTGGCACTTGTGAACCAACAAGTCGGAGTCTGGGTCGCAAGCGAGGGTTGGTGCAAAGAAACCGCCATCCGTCATCAGCCACTCGTGCAACTGCCTGTCTGTCAGTAATGGCTAGGTAAAGAGGACTGGTGCTCAGCCATACTCAGTAATGATAGTTGAATGCCGAAATAGCATGCAGCAACAATTCCCGGCTTGCCGTTACCATCCCAGAGAGATCGCCAAAGTAACAGCAAGAAGCGAAGGGAGAAAGCCCATGACAAGATGGAAAGTGGTGTACCGATCAGATGGGGTAACGTCGTTGTGCACCAATCCCATATAGGGGTGTGGTCCTCGGTATCGGAGAGCTCAACGATATCATAAACTTCTCGCGGGTCTTGGGAGAGAGGTCTTGATTTGTCTTCGAGCAACATGATGCGATGTGCTTTTGGATTCTGCCATTGAGATTTGGTCAGGAATGAATCTCAATGTCAGAGCGGAAGTTATAGGGAATACGCCATCACTCACAACTGATAGGCGTGTAGAGGCCAAAGCAGGATGAACGATTATAGGTTACACACAAGTCAAAGCAAGAATTACAAGCTCAACGGCTGGATGTCAGCCACGCAAATATAAGAGAAAGGTACCAATGCGGGAGAAGAAGGAAGGACAAGATAGAATATTCCATGATTTCCAGATCTAATCAAACCAATGCTTGACGCGAGTGCACTGGCAATAGGAGTTAAAAAGTTTGGTCGAGACCTCAATGGTGGATTCGCTGGGACTGGGGAAAAAGGGAGCGGATGTTCGGGAAGCTTTTGCCGGAAGTCGCCAAGATTTGCCCAATCAGGGTCCTCTTTGAGGGTTTTTGGAGAAAACATGACACTGCGAACTCCGGACCGTTCGCTCATCCTTGGATCCAGAGTAAAAACTTGCTAGAGCCATATTCGAGCGCTTTGTTGAGACCAGTAGTGGATGAGCATTGACCCACGAGGGCAATGTAGGCATTTGTGACTGCATCCGAAGCGGCGAACTTTGAAATAGGGAGTCTATTTATACTCGTCAAATTAGAGGGTACGAATTTCATTTCAGCCGCGGGTACGAAAGCAAACCTGTAGAGGCTTTCTCAATAGATTGGTCTTATATAGTCAGAATGCTGTCGTTGTTGCACTTTAGGAAGAGGCCGCTTCGCCAACGTACTCCAGCTCGGAAGAGCCTCGAGCGTTTCTACACCGCTGACTTTCCGAACAACCTACTTGAAAACTTACCAAAACAGCTATATTTACATTTTGGCAACCCTTTCTCCTCTTTCTATTCTTTTTCTCCTTATAGGCAAAAGCAATAGCATAGGATGCAAAAGATGGGTCTCGCCGGGAATCGAACCCGGGACTACTCGCAATTGGCTTAGAGTTGCATACGCAGACCTTACAGAGAGCAGAAGCTTCTGCAACATAGGTGGTGCTAGTCACTGAGGCTCTTGCATGTGTGTACTTAGCGATCCTTCGTCTGAAGGTAGCTGTTGGAAGCCGCTAATAAAAAAAAATACTGTTATATCGAGGCGCACGACGAGACAAACATGCGTCGCCTTCGTATGTATTCATGCTCTTGTATCCTTCTCTTGCAAGCTTGTCACGTTCTTGGCGAGGGGTCCTAGGGTGGTCAGGCATTGGATGCTGTCAAAGAGGATAGCAGCGTGTCATGGTAGGACGTGGGATCGTTGGAGATGGGCAGATGCCGAGTCGACTGTGGGCATGGTTGAACAGTTCGGCAGTGCCATATCGGATTAGTCGTCTGCTAGCTGCCACGATCGAGAGGGTTCGCCGTGGGCAGAGGGAAGCAAGCGCAAGGTGACAGAGGCCACGACATGTTTTGGTAAGCGGTGACGAAGACGAAACGATGGCCAAGAGAAGCATCTTGGGCGAGTCAGGGGGCTCGTTGAGGCTGAGAAGAAGGAGCGGAGATTCGGTTTCGTAAATTAGCGGTCAGCATGGTCCGACACGCTCCGATAGGCATTATAGCACTACATAGATTGGTTTTGTGCGCAGGCTCTAGGGCAATTGATCTGGACACAAAGGACGGTCAGAGTGAAGTGTCACTGTGCTGGGCTGGTTGCTTAGGCATAAGTAACATTGGGTTCGTGGTCGAGCGGACGCAGCCGCAATGTCGCGTGTCAAAATCCCCAGATTTGAACGAGTGGAGAAAGAGAGAGATCTGCGCTGTCACTCTTCAGGGGAGGCACTTTTTTGATGAGCTTTTCTTTTCTCGCATTGCACAGCCTCAAACGACATTAATGCACCGTATCATGCTGCCTCCGATTGATTGTCCAATGTTTGCGCAGCTGTTCGTATTCCATGAGTGCCCTGACCCGATAGCGCCGTGATTGCTGCATGCCGATACATGATGAAACACGTCCGTTTTCTTTGTCGTCGCCCACGCCCACGCATTTTGCTCTTTCATCAATTGACTGGGACTGGCTTCACTCGCTCGCTCTGACTTGCATTCCTTTCTTGTCTGCTTCTTTGTTCATCTGCTTCATACTTTCTGCTCCTCGCACTCGAAACCACACTCGTTCGCCCGAGTCACTCCAGTGCAGCCGACTCGACAATCAATCGCCATGGCTTCGTCTGATTTCGCAACAAGCACCACGGCCACCATGTCTACCGGAGCTCCGTCAGTTAACATTTCTCGCGAAGCAACATGGAAGGCACACGGTTATCACGCTCGCAAACCACAACCTCACCACCTAGAGATGGAGGACTATTTCGCTGGTCCTAGAGACATGGCTCGACACTCAAAATTGCCCTTCTTCATGCGCCTGCACGGCAGTGTCCTGCCCAAGATGCTGCTTCCGCTCCTCTTCATCGGTGGCTGGGCAACTGCAATCACTTTGATCTCAAAATATACTCGCGCCGACCTGGGCATCAACTCACTCCTGCTGACAGTACTTGGTTTCGTCGTCGGTCTCGCTTTATCCTTCCGCTCGTCAACCGCCTATGAACGCTACAACGACGGACGCAAATATTGGTCGCAGCTGACGCTAACTTCACGCAACTTGGCACGTCTGATTTGGGTACACGTCGAAGAACGACATAGTGAGTCTGAGGAGCTGGGAAAGCGCGACCTGCTGGCAAAGCTGAGTGCTCTCAATCTACTCAATGCTTTCGCCGTCGCTCTCAAGCATCGTCTGCGCTTCGAACCCGCCATCGAGTACCCGGATCTCGAGCCATTGGTCGCTCACCTCGATTTGATGGCTGGCACGGCCGATCAAGTCGCCCTACGCAAGAAAAAGCAGACACCATGGAAGTCTGCTGGCGAGTACCTAGGCGTCTCATTCGCGGAATCCAATCCTCGTAAGCTGATCAAGCGCGCCAACGATAATCTGGGCAACCCTCCAGCGGAAATCTTGACATACCTCTCTTCATATATGGAACATGTCATTCAAGAGAAGACTATGACCGTTCCGATACACCAAACTTGGGGATTTCAAGGGGTTGGATCGCTGGCGGACGTCCTCACTGGCTGCGAACGTGTGCTGAACACACCGTTGCCGATTGCATACACCATTTCCATCTCTCAGATCACCTGGGCATACGTCCTAGTCTTGCCATTCCAGTTGTACCATTACCTGGACTGGGTTACCATTCCTGGCACCATGCTCGCCGCCTACATTATCCTCGGTCTCTCTAAGATGTACGTCTTCCACCTTTCCATGTTTCTTCACATCTCTTCGAGCTGACTCTCCCTTAGCGGCACCGAGATTGAGAATCCCTTTGGCAACGACGTCAACGATCTTCCCCTCGACGAGTACTGCCGCGAACTGGCTGCCGATATCGATGTCATGACCAGCACTCCCGCTCCCCGTATCGAAGATTGGGCATATGCTCCGAACAACCGCGTGCTGCATCCTCTTAGTGCTACTGGTTTCGCAGGTTGGGAACACAGAAGTCTTGAGGAGATCCGTGAGGCTCTTAGAGCAAAGGCTACCACCTCCGTCAAGTCAATCCACGCTGAAAGGTCTGAAACACCTTTGGCTGAGCCCAAGGTTGCTACAGTCTGAGGCTATTACCCTGTAGGTACAATCAATAACCCTAGCCATGATCAAAAAGTTCTTTTCCTTTCTGTCTTTTGAACCTCTTCTATTTTGTGGTGCACTAAGTGATTGTGTAAATTGTTTTGCTTGACCAATATAAGCATTGGCTATCTCCGGGCTTCCTCTGCGTATGCAGTTTGTCGGCTCATGGTAGCAAGTTTCATGCTGTCGGCTTTGAACCAGCTGGCTCAGCTTGAAGCATTGGATCGTCGATCGATGGCGAAGTGTGTCTACACCTTTGTACCTTTGCGAACTCGATAGCATCTTACACATCGTGTTGTTCCCCAAATTGAGATCTCGGAAGCTGTCCATCATCACTTCCATTGTATGCGAGAGGTATTCGTGCTGACAATCTTTCGAGTGCTGCACGAATATAGAGTCAATCACACTTTTGAAAATTTTTTGCCAAGTGATGTCCCCTCTGGAAGATTCAGACGGCAGGATCGCTCTACTTTGCAGTCTCAAAAGTCGTGATTTGTGGTTGTTGGTACCGAGAACGAGTGGTAGAGAATGTGGGACGAAGAAATGAGTCAACAACATATATTGAAAGAGCCCAAGACGATGAGAGGGAAGAGCTGATTGTGCACAGCAATTGAGGGGCAAGCACTGGAAGATTCCGCTAAAGATGTATCGATGGTGAGGGTCCTCTATGCATCCCATCTCCTGCATACTGCAGTTGACTTTCTTGACAACTACCCAAAGAGTTCTGGGTTACACTGGAAATTCATAAGATTGCTGCCATCGATGTGGCTGTATTCACTCAGGGCTATCAGTATATGACAGCGAACTTCTGCGCCTAGTACAACAACCAGATGGTTTGTGGAGTTGGCTGAGAGTGGGTTGACAACATGGCATTCATATAGTCCTTTGGCGGAAAGGTTAGTCTTTTATACTCTCTACAAGAACAAAAAAGGGTTTGTTTCTTTGTTCATATGACGTGAGACTCATGCGCTATCGCTCGATGCGGCAGATAACATGAACATGAACATTCACAGCTATAAAAGAGACATCACATCCCATACGTCCTTGAACATGAACCATATATGCAGATAACGCAAAAAGTGCAAAAAGAAAGGGCCCAACCGGGATTTGAACCCGGGACCTGTCACATTTGGCACTTGCTTAAGCAAGCAGGTTTCACCCGAAGCAACAATCATACGACTAGACCCTACTTTGATGGGTTGAAGGGTTTGCATTTTTATTTTTTCCTCCTTTTTCTACATTCTGGTGGGCCGGCTTCGTCCCAAAATCGTCAGTAACCAAGTCTAATAGAGATAAAAGCAGATTCGATAGATTTCATATCAACAAACTATAAAGCTTCAGGTTTGTCCTTGTGCCACCAAAAATCATGCAGATGTGCTTTACCTTGGGCACGATTGTTGAGTTGCCGTATTTCGATTACATCATAGCACCACTGTAAGGGCCAAGAGCGTCCTTCCGCTGGTTCAATTTGGCAGTAGCACGACGATAATCATACCCCTCTGGTCTATCCTGATGAGCGGTCTTTTCTCCAAGGGTTGAAGCATCGACTTCCTGGTCAGCCATTCTGCTTTCTTCTGGACTTTTCCCCTCGACCCGGTCTAGTTCGTCCTGCAAACTGGCATTAGAGTTGAGTCTAGAGGCCGCAATGGTCACATTGGTGCTAGAAGCAGATTTCGACAGTAGCTTCACAAGAGCAGCTACCCCAGGGGCTAGGTCCTTCAGGATGTCTAGCCTTTGAGAGACCTCTTCTAGGACCTCCACTTCCTGCGAACTTGAACCTGATGTAGCTCGGACAGCTGCCTCAATGACTTCGAGAACTTTGCCCTGAGATAGCAAGTCTGCTTGGAGTTTTTCGGTGGCTTCGCTCTGGGCGTCGTTCTTTGAAGTGATGTTTGAAGATATGCTCTCAATGATTGCGTCCGTTTTCTCGACAAGCGAATTTGTGCCGTCAATTCTCTGCAAGATGGAACTCTCTGAAGAACTGACTTGAGCTCTGAGTTCCGACACTTCGATACGCATGCTTGACACATCCTCACGCATGCTTGACATCTCCGTTTGGAGAGCGGATATGGCATCGGGCGCGATATCGTCGCGCAGGGACGAGACACGTCTTTCGACTGCGTCAATCGATCGAGTGTTGTTGATAATGTTCTGATCCATGGTATCAAAACGCTCAGAGAACGACGTCCGAGTAGTTTGTGTTTGAGCATCGATGGCCGAGATACTGTCGCGGAGTGTCAAGAATCTTCTGTCGACCCTGCCGACAGCGTCGATGACGTTTGAAAGCGAGCCGGCCTGTTGATTATAAATGTATTGCACATAGTCTTGCATGCCTCTAACTCTTTCGACTGTGTCGGTAGTAGCTTGGTGACACTGAGTGACACTCGCTGCGATGGTTGGTATGCTTTGGAGGGCAGGAAAGTCCAGAGTGTTGATGCTCTCGTTGATCGCGTTGAGTTGCTGCTGTTGTGCGTCTCGATGGGTTTCGGCACGCTGCAAGGTCATCTCGTTGGCAGCTCGAATATCATCTCGTAGCGTCTGTAGCGTCTGTAGCGTAGAAGCGGCGTCCTGTGGCAGCCTGATCAATGGAACCAAACCGTTGGTGACCTGCTCTTGAACAGCTCCCAGCTCCGTAACGATTGGCTGAACCGAGGCCTGGAAGACTTGCTCGAGTTGAGTAATTTGGGCGGGTGCAAGAGGTGGAATGCCAGGCAACGGTCCTGGCGGATCTTCAAACCATTGCGTTTGGTTGTGACGACGGTTGCGGTCTAGTCTCTGGCGAATGCGTGCTCGGATAGTCTCAGAGGACTCGATGCGGCGGTCGGTCATACTGATGGCAGGAAAGGTACGAGAGAGAATTGAATTGAGTCTGGGCAGACGAATGCCGCTTTACTGCGTGGGATACCATGATAAGAAGAGGCAGAAGGTCTTTTGTATTCAGCTTTGTCTAACGAAGCGCCATTGTCTCAACTACGGCGCTGGAAAGCAAGAGACATGAAGGCACGAGCGAGATGCCGGAGATGAGCCGACAGCTCATTGAATACCGATTCGCATCCTCATCGAAAACATCAATCATATCGTACTCATCGTCACCCTCGTGATGCCCGACTCAACAGTCCCTAGAACCGCTAGCCATGTCGTCACGTTGGCCCATATCGATTCGAAGGTGCTTGTCATATCGGCCCAAACTACTTTCGCGATCACGCCTTCGCTTCCGAGACTGAGAGACATTGTCTTTAGCGGGAAGGAAATCTTGGACTGCTGCCGGTATGGCCAATCCCCGGAAACAATCTGTTTGACCCGTCAGCCGGCAACTCCTTCAACTAGGATCAGTTGTACCTGCCGCAGAACTCTTCCAGTGCATTGATAGGATACTGAATGATCTCTTTTCTCGTGTCGTCGGACTGCGCGTCTCTGAAAGCCTGAAGTTTACAGATCTGGACATTTGTTGTAAACATCATAATGCCTTTGATCAGACCGTTATATTCCGGGTTCAACCTTGACGGTTTACGCTCTGGCAGCACAAGAATGCCTGTTCTGGGATCGGCGACATCTGTCCCGGGTCAATTTCTCTTGTATACAAGCCCTTCAGAACGCTCGCACTTACTATCTAGCATTCCAAATGCTTTGGAGACCGCTTTGTCAGCCTGTGCCGAGAATTCGTCGCATGTTGTGAGATATCCTGCTTGTCTCCTCCAGCTTATTTGGCCAAGGCCAAAGCGGAGCCCTTTGTCCTTCGTCTTACATCCAAGCTTCCATTCCGGGACCCTCTCTGGCTTCCACAGGACTTCCCGGACAGCTTCAACTCCAGGATTTTCGTGTGTCAACTGCATGTGGTATTCGGACCGGAAATCTGGGCACAGGTCCTCGATCTCGACAATCAGCAAGCAAGACATACTTGAGAGTTTTGCAAACATACGAAGGTACAAAGCTCTGCAGACTCTGCGGCGCGGCAAAGCAGCTTGACGTTCTCATCGTCTTTTTGAAGAAGTTCTTGCCGGAGTTTGTCGATTGCCTTTGCAATGTCTCGTCTGCTGGGAAGCGCCATTATCGCAGACGGTGTGCTTAGGTGGGTAGCAGCGCATCGCATCAGTACATATGTGCGAAGACTCCCTTTCAGATCCGATTGCATTATGTGAGAAGCTTCTCACAGGTGCAACACTGATTCTCCAACCATCGACGGGTTTCCACCTTCTTTCACATCGGTCGCGCTTGAAACACAGACAACACGCTGCGGACGCCGTATATCAAGCCTTCCACCTCCGTCGTCTCTCATATCCAACATACCAACGAGACAAGCAATCATGGCTAGAAGACGACCCATTTCACCAGGATCGGCAAGCCGCTGGCAGCCTACCAACCAACGTGTCTCTCTAGACCTTGTTGAAGACGATGACGAGGGTCAGATGGATCTTGCCGACACCTTGACGGCTCCCGCTCACCAACGTCGCTCCCACGGCCCTGTCGACGCCGAGGATGAAGACCAAACCGACCTTACCGATACCTCCAACTACGATGGCGAGGACCAGAATGAGGATTACGATGACGACCAGATGGACCATTCTACAGCCGGGACCATGCACAATCCACCGGTCACCTCTCCAGCGCATGTCTTCATCGCCAACACTCTGCACGGCCTCAGCGTGCGTCCTCCATTCAGTCAGACTGTCGAGCAAGCTGGAGGTCGTCCCACCAACCGCCGCATCAACCCTTCGGCCTCCCCCATCCCAGCCCTTCCTACTTCGAACCGCCCAGCTCGGATGACTACTCGACGCTCAACTCTAAACTCGTCCTCTGGCGTTCCCTCTCGCCGCGCCCCTCAAAGAGCGACTGTCAGCAGCAGAAGCTCGCCCTCCATCAGTCGTGAGGACAGGGACTTCATTGGAGTCTTCTTGATCGGCTTCATACACAGCGCTAACCACGTAAGCCTTTGCTAGCAATAATCTATTCTGGGCACGACTGACTGGTGACCTTAGCAATCGATCATTGGGGAGATCGCCGCTGCGCTTGGAATCGATAACGTTGATATGTACTACACCTTGGCTCGACTGGCACGTAGGCTGGCTCCCTCTAGCCGCACCACGCGCAGGGCCAGACGCCAGCCTGTCTCGCGATCGGTTCCTACTTCTGAGGGCGCAGCCGAGGACTCTGAGACCGAGGCCTGATTGACTATCTTAGCTTTTTGTCCGTCAAGATTCTCGCGTTAGCTAACGGCAATCACCAACGCTTCTAATCTGAGTCACTCATCACGGTTGTGGTCATGAGGAGTTGGAGGAATTACACTGCACACATTATCAGATACAAAGAAATCCAAAGCATTCTAAGCTACTCCAAACTTTCCAATATTGGTTTTCTATTCGATGTCGGGAAGTGGCTCCATACCGGCAGGAACCCGAGTTGCGGCATCTTTGCGCTTTGTTTCTGCCTTCAGCCATTGTCAGTACGTCTAGCTTCTCGCACGATGCTCATTGTATACATGCCTCTTCCTTTTTGCTAATGCGAGGTGTGCGCCTGCTCACTGAAGAAAAAAGAAACATGGTAAGTCACAACTTGAGCTAGACGACGATGAGAACTTACGTCCAAAATTCCAAGCTGATTGCCATAGTAGACCGACTTTGATTTTAGGCATGCTAGTGCTGAAACCTTCATCTGTTTTCTTGCTTTGTGGGTTCCTGATGTGCATATCTGACCGCTCGCCTTCCATAAGTTCCAGTAAGTGATTGTAGATCGAGTGGTCATCCAGATCTAGGATACAGCGCAGGGGAGCTGGCGCTTCTTCTCTGACGAAAACGCTCGGCTTTTCAAATCGACGCTTGTATATAGGTTCCCATGCAGGATCCGGCAGTCGTTCTGTTTCTTTGAGGATCATACGAAAATATTTCTCACCCCGATGGCCTTCTGACGAGGGTGGTTCCCGACAGCCTTGTTCGAAGATAGTCGTGAATTCTGACGGGTATAGCAAGTAATGAGAACCTGCCTGCTGCTTTGTTGTACCATGTACTATGCTCGCTAGGAACATGAAATGCTGGATCATTGCTGGTCTCTTCCAGTACCTTCCTCTCATCCAAAGCGGGTAGCTTAACGCGTGAGGGTTTGTCCAAGAGAGGTCTACGAAACGTAGTACAATGCCAGTTACGTCCTTCATGCCAGGTGAGAAGACGTATCTTGGAAGTGTTCGGTAGTCCTCGAATGCCGCTTGTTCCGCCTTAGTCCAATGATGATCTACAAGAACATGATCACCAAGGCAATGACCATGATCAAGGGGAAAGCATATCATCCTTCCATGGTCACAACATTGCTGGTTCAACTCGTCACACATCCAGTGCAGTCCGACGGAGTTCATTAGAAGTCCGCCGACTTTGTGGAACTTGACACCACTCTTTGTCGTATGCACTGGTCTTTTCTGGCTTGTAGAGGAATCCCGAGTGGTTTTGTCAATACCTTCTATTCCTCCGTCTTCGCCTTCTTCTTCTGAAAATTCTGCTGCGATACGAGATTGTTCTTCTTCGACCTGCGATTGCAATTCTCTAGCAACTTGTCTTGAGAACTCGACAGCGCTCTCAATATTGTTTCCAGTAACTAACGACTCGATGTCGCTATCGTGTGGTCTCATATCCTGGATGATCTTGTTGACAGTGCTGATTGCCACCGCACTTTGCTCTCTGATTTTCTGCAGTACTCTGTCTACAGCATCGTCGCCTCGAAAGACATATTTCTTGCTCTCCAACAGATCAGGAAACTTCGGTGGGTTCTCTATCCAGGCCTCGTCCACTTCGTGGCGAGAAAAGCAGACGTACTTCGAAGGTGCCGTATTTGATTGGAAGACCAGGAAATGCCACATGCGATTCTTGGCAAACGGGCTTTTTCTGACCCTCGTCGCGTCATTCTTTTCTATGTCTAGAAGGCTACGTGGTGGGTTGTATCCAGTCCAGGTCACGTGTTTATGCTCTATGCAAAGCAGCTCAGAAACTTCAGGGATCTTCATTACCATATCGCCGACTAGTGGAGCAATAGGGTTCAGATCAGCTGTCACCTGCTGTCCAGAATGTCTGATTTCCCAAAGAAAGTCCCTAAGAACGTTCATTGATACCTTTGGCCCTGTTGCAGTAGGTGAAAGAGCAGGGCTTTTTGTTCTCAAAGGCCTAAAGCCAGTAAAAACGACGCCTGTGGTAGGATTCGTGTAGTAGGCATCTCTGTTCATCAGACTAGAGATTGCAGCACCTAGTTGCGAGTCGTGAACCATGTACGGATGCCACTGGCAAGGTACGCCTGAGATAAGACCATTAATGCCATACGAGGCGCCTGACGAATGTTCAAACACAGCTCTAGGTATGATCGCAGTATAGTCATCAAATTCTTCGAATTTGAAGAAGAAGACTTCAGCATTGCCTTTTTTTGAGCCCTGTGGATGTGAATAGGTATAGTCCAGATTTTTGTTCGACCCAAGACCAGGATGTAGAGCAACGCTCTTGACGTCTATGGGGATGAACTCAACATCTCTCTGCTCGAGTGCCCATTCCCAGACCGCCAGGTTTGTCGAAGAATGCGCAGGAGGAGGGACTGAGCCTGGGCAGATCAGAGCTCCGTCGATAGGAGCTCCCTCGTAGGCTAAGTCATTGTCAGTACTTGCACCAGATTCTGTGTCGAGGAGAACATGCACGAACATCTTACAAAAGGTATACCCGCCTTGGTCAGACTCTCGAACACTTCGCATTCGCATAGATAAGCAAAGACGGTATGCCATAAGTGAGTTTTGAAATGTGGGCGTGCCTCCTCGGCAAATCTACGTCGAAGTTGCTCGCTGTTGCTAATCATTCCGGCGTGATCTTGGAAAAATGTGGGTGATAGGTAAGAGCGAAGCAGGAAAAGCAGTATATGTCTATCTTCTGAAGGGCTTGCTGGTGAGCTGGACGCATTTGGTTGGGGAGGACATGCAGATTGATAAATGAAGCCTCCGCACTTGACAACCACTCAGAACAGCTACCATCAGCTTGCATAACTCGCGTGTGTCACATGTTCGCCCACTACATACACAACGTCATGCTTGGATCCCTGCCTAAACACGGATGACCTGGACCTTACGAATTGCAAATGGCATCCTATTGGCATTATTTTTCGGTGATACTCATGCCAAGTGAAAGGCTTCTCGCTGACGACTGTGGTATGAAAACAGATAGGGGAACTGCCGAGGTAGTGCAAGCATCTTCGCCGGCGCTGTGTGAATTTGAGCAAGTAAGCTGCCTGGCTACCTTGAGGTGTGAAAGTGTGATGCCCATAATAGAGTCAGTCCGAGACTTCGGCAAAGCATGAGCTATCCGCCACTTCACGGGTGTATCGATGGACTTTGCCGCTGCACCACGATGTGCAACGCCTCCTCATTACATTGCCGACTTTCTTGGTCATGCATGGGCATCGATCTTTGATACATTCTTGCCCACGATTAGCGCAGTTGCATCCAAAATCTCGCCTAGCTTTTGTTTTGAATGACCTAACGCGCTGAGCAAGAGATCGATTGTCGAACATCGGACCAAATATTCCGTCGATTTGAGAATGTCCCTCAAGGTAAACTATAATGGCATCTAGCAGTGGCGGCAGCTGCAAAGGTGGTACAGACTCATTAGTACGGTCTGGGTCGTCAATGAGTTGTCGCATGATCTCTAGTTGTTGCATAAGCGCGCAGCCGTCGATATGCTGCCCACCTACAGCAACTGATGGTCCTTCCAGCGTGAACACGGCATGCTCAACCTTCAAGCCAGCCGGCATGAATAGATACGTGCCTGGCTCTAGAAGCAGCATTGGAGGAACACCTTTACTATCGTTGACACGCACGTACCAAGCCTTAGTGCCGGACAGACATTGAATCCATGTATTGTTTAGCAGGTCCTCATGCCACCACGAGAACGCTAGAGCTGATGCAAGTAGTGTGAAAGTGCCACAGTGCTGTATATCAACAGGCGTTGGTAGTATGCCTGTCATGTTAGCCTCTGTTGGAAAGGTCTGTTTTCCAGGTGTCATGATCCTGCCAGCCTTACGCTCTTCCCAACTTTGCATCGTTGTTACTACGCTAAATCGTGGATCTTGTATGAACGCTGGTATGCCAACATACTGTGGCAACGTCGAGAGGTCTAAGCAGTTCAATGGCTTCAAGGACAGAGGATCTTGTATGTCCATGTTTGACTTAAGACGCTTGAGCACTTCACAAAGTGTCATTCGGGAGTTCAGTTCTTGCGGAGCCTGATCTGTACCGCCTTGTACACTAACCTGTCCCTCTAGTGTATACGTGTGTTGCATGTTGGCCAAAAAGTTGTCCAGGCTGAAGGTGTGTTCCGTTGGACGTATAACAAGCGGTTTTGGTAAGGGCATCTTCAGTGCCATAAGATCGCTCGCTTGCGACATGCTGAGGCACCAAACGTCCGCATGGTCGCGAAGGTCGTCATTACATTGTAGGACATCTCTTGTCAATGAACCGCGAAAATGCCACTCCCTAGCTATTTTATATCCATCAGGGGATAGCAGAGGAACAGCTGAATTGAGTCGATCAACATGCTGCTTGCACTCTTCTCTTCCAGTTGCCTCTTGAATCCATTTCTCTACGAAGTCTAGCGATGATTTTAGCAGTTGATGTGTCTTTCGAGATCTCCGATCGTTGAGTGGTCGTGGATCTGATTCATCGCTACCGCATTGGCTAACGGGAGCCTCTAAATCGTACCGAATATGCTCGCTTGTGTTACTCTCCGTGCTGCTTTCTGTGTCTTGCTCTGTGTTGGTTGTATATGTCTCCCTCGCGTTACCCGCTTCTTGACGTCCCTCTTTTTGGCCCCGAGAAGTCATGTCTGGTGAGTCTGAGTTGTCACTGCCCCTGAAGCCACTGTGCCGCTTCCTTTTTCGTAATGCACCCTCATGAGCTACGGCTGCAGATCTTTTCCCGTGTACTGGCTCCAGTCGGGCAGTAGCTAGCCCAGGCCGCATGCGCCCTTCTGTAGGACAGTCTGAGCTGGCCTGATTTGGATTGGGCATTGCACTGATATTGTCGTCAAATCTTGCTGAGTTGTGTTTCTGACCCATCTTGTACTCGGCGACGGCAGCTTCTGACAATGTCCAACCTATTCGTGTAGTGCTTGTTTCCAGTCGGCCTCTCTCACGGCGGGTGGCTTCGACAATTGCGTGGGCGCATCTCGACGGGTCTACGAAGCCAAATTCGTCGAACTCCAATGAATATCTTCTGATAAGAAAGTCGTGTTCGAGCGGGTCTAGCCATTCCCGGTTCCAAGCACTCGAGCGGTCACTTGCAAGTCGCTCCAAAAACTTATTTGGAATGTGATCAATTTTATCACAGTTGGCTATCCGTTCCCAAGCGCAACCGTCCAGGTTAACATTAAAGAACATACATCGTAGAAGCTGGGCTACATTTTCCCATTTCTCGAATCTGATGGAGAGCGTTCTAAGCCATCGCCAGAATTCATTAGGCTTGCGATCGAACCAGCCACGATCTATAGCAAAATCGAAGAAGTTGCTATGTTTCCATTGACGGAGTACGCTGCCTTGTCGACTGGCTCGTCTGTTGTCCATAGACCTTTGCTTGTACGCAATCTCCTGGTATCTTGCAAACGCCTCGTTGATTTTGCTTTCTTGAAGCTGGGCTTCGACCAGTTGACGCATGTCAGATGGGATGAGGTTCTCGATGATGATATTCCATGTAGCAGTTGTGTCTTCTGCTTCTAGTAGCAGATTGTTCGTGTGTAAGACGATCTGACGGTATATACTTGACACCTGCTGTAGGTCGAGGTCGTTTACTGCTAACCGAAGCAGAGGGCAGACGGTCGCGATAGAGATATGGATTGTGTCCATTGCAACGCGATCATCGAGTTTCAAAAATTTAAGTAGACGAGGCGTGCAGCTTGGATCTGACGTGTAATCTGCACAAGGTCTTATGGTATTTGTTATAGATACGTGGTCAGAACATTCGACTTCCGTCTGCTCACCCCGCGTTCACGAAAAGTGAGTGCGGGGTAGGGGTAGCTACCAGTGGCAGTGTTTATCGAGCTGAAATCTTGATTGGACATGCGATTTTTTTTTTTGTTGTTTTCTCTGTCCCCGTCCTCGACAGACAAATCTGAGGGCATGAGATGTGCGCTTGTGTGAGAAGGAACGTCTGCTCCGAAGCGAGATCTGGACAAACCGTCTACCAACAGCAATGTCATAGTAATAATATACAAAAAAGTGCACGAGTTTTGCTAACACGGCCCAATGGTCTAGTCGGTAAGTTGTTATTTTCAATTCGGTCGATCGACTGTTCAGACTAACCCAAATTGGCAGTATGATTGTTGCTTCGGGTAAACCTGCTTGCTCAGCAAGCGCCAATGTGACAGGTCCCGGGTTCAAATCCCGGTTGGGCCCATCTTTTTGTTTTGCACCTGTGAGGACAAAGGGACTCGATCTCATTTTTATACCTACCTTTTGCCCAATCCTTGCAGAGTCTTTTTGCAGACCCTTTGCTGGATTTGTATCTGAGGTTCAGCCTTTGAACAAACAACCTAGACCTTGTAACATTAAAGTGAAGCCGACGGCCCTCGGACTTTGTGTGCTCGTAACCCGTACGCCTCTCTCTCCGCTTTCTCCCTCTCCCTCCCGGTCCCTTGATTCCAATCGCCTCCATCTACGCCGTTCTCTTCCTTCTCCAAATAGTGGTCGAATCGTGACCCGAGGTTTCTGCCACCGCGGCTTTTCGTCATCCGTATAGCAAAGCAAGATGTGTCCTCAAATCTGAGATCTGTGCGCCACTCGAGAACAGATCATGTGCATATAGAGGGAGCTTGTGTGCCAGACGGAAGAATACCCTAATCATCCTAATCGCAGGGTGGCGTACAAACGATGTCTGTAGCCGCACCCGATGATATCTTCCAGCATCTCTTCGGCATTTCGAGGGTGTTTGGATTCTTTGAGTTCGTGCTGCAAGGCTTTCGAGGTCCTGATTAACTTCTGTGCGCAGCCTTCATCCAGGGGTCTGATCAGCCGTGCAGTGTGCTTGATTGATAGCGCGTAGGCATAGACTTCGACGGCTCCCGTAAGGAATACTTCATCGCGCTCGACCCCATTGATCTGTTCGAGCTCAAAACCAGTGGCCTTTATTGCTTGCCTGTAGGCTGCTTCCGTGGTTCTCCAGTGCTCATAATCATCGGTGCGAAACATCTCTACAACAACCCTTCCTCCTGGAGCAAGGTATTTCTCCCACCCCTTAAGTGATTCGACCAGAGAGAGTCTGTCCGAGAGATCAGGACGGCCCAAACAAATGATGCGGTGGAAAGCATGTGCTCCGGCACTACCAGGGGCGACCATCGAACCGATGAGAGCGGTATGGTCCCTGCCAAGGTATTGCACCGATCTTAGAGGATTGCTTAGGACTGTCTGGCTTCCTGACTGAGAGCGAACGGCGACTACTGTGCAGTGCCCGAGTATAGCTTTGGCTCTGCCTGCGAATGTTCCGGTGACGTCCTCAAACACAAGCATATTACCGGCTTCGATGCGAATGATGGATAGAAGACGAGCTGAGGTTGCATCGACCATGGCGTTTTGTAAGAGCAGGGTTTTATGAAAGATCAAGAGCGAGATATGAGCAGTGGGACTGAGGAGTAGAAATCAGATTGTGCCAGCCCTGTGCTTATATGTTAAGGTCTACAGGTACGCCAGTCCCCATTATAGCGACCTGGCCAGGCTTACACGAATTCAGCATGTCTCACTCTTGCTTGCGACCGAGCGACCGACATATAAGACATGCCGGCAAAGAATCACTCCAAAAAGCTCACCGACTTCGTTCGGGAGCAGAATGAGATGGGTCGGCGCAGGCCCCAATGAAGTACAAAATTGACCTAGACGATGCCTGTCGTGGGATTATTCTCGTTGTCATATCTTAAAATGCGAAAACAAGTATGAGTCATTGAATTGCCTACAGAGAGATCCTGCAGAGCGTGGCGGGTTTGGATATCAAGCGGTGTACAGGTCCCTGTTGAGTGCGACTTGCATATGGTGCCAGAGCCTGTGAATTCATGGGTTCAAGTCAGCGCTTCCTTCGTGCAGGATATTCATGACTGACTCTCTATCTCTTTTCCAATACCGGTCCCTACTTCATGCTATCGAAGACTAATGGAAGGTTACGGTCAATAGAAAGCCCGCCAAGAGCGTGATTCCGCGGTTAGCATTACATATCATCGAGTGCGATCAGAATTACTGACCCTTGATTCACGAGCTGGATACAGAGTAAAGATGATTATTTTGATGACCTCTGGCAATGAGAAAGAACGGAGTGTTTCCGAGAGCGATGCTCAAGGCGAAATGAGGGGCACCGGGCCCCTGCATGAGATGGGAAATGGATACAACACCAGGCGACATCATCTCTTTGTGCAAGCTTAGCGCTTCAAACGCTTCAAGAGCGTAAGGTCAGGCCTCATCCTCTTCATGGAACGCGGGCTTCTGTCCTGATCTGAACCGTCTATATACAGTTGCTCTTGAGTGATGTCAAACTCTAACATCTCTGGTCAGAGCTTGGGGAAGATGGTTCTATCACCTTCTTTCACACTCGTCGTCTCTTATACTTTTCGGCTTCTTTGCACCTCACAGTCTCATTTCTACAAGAAATAGGTTCGTCAGCTCCAGCCGTCCAATACCACACGCTAACACCTATCGTTTCTCAGCATTGCTTTCTTAATGGCAACCTCAGTTATAGCCGTACACACAGATTTCGCTCGCTCGTCAATCAACTACCCATCAAGAGAGGACCAAAAGCTCAACCTTACACCAAGATCACAAGAGCTTCAAGGGGCCCGCGCTCCACCACACCGAGAAAGAGCAAGAAACCGAGGGGCCGATAAGCATGCACTCTTGTAGCGCCGAATATGCGCATCCACTATATACTCCATCACTTTCAGGAACTGTTTGTGATGATGTCGACAAAGAGTCTGCAGGCACTGGTCGAGATCTGCAAGCATCGAGCTTAATCCTATATACGAGGAAAGTCAGAGGCCTGCGCTTGCTCTTCCTGTCAGGTTGAATTCCGACCATGATCTGCGCCGACAACAATTTACTGATGATCTGGTGCCATCCGACTCACTTGCAAGGAGCTTCATACCACTGCCACAAAAGAATCTGCCCAGAGATACTTCACGGATCTGCGTGGGCCCTGGTTGCTCAGCAGTATGGATTGGCCAACCCTTGACCGCACTTGAAACTGAGCCACAACTCTGTTTTATCAGCACTCTCCTTCTATATAACCTGTTTTGGGTGCAGGCTTCACCTTCAAACTCTCTTGGACAAGCTTCCCTCTATGGCTTGTCATTTATATAGTCACCCGACGGCTTGGCATAGCAAAACTCTGCCTACCCAGGTCCTCGACAGTATATAATGTCGAAGCTATCGACATCCAACCTTTCAAACTGGTTACCTTGATATTCGAGCCAGCGCCAACTCATCACTTCCTGTCAGAATCTCAGGATGAGGAGCCACTCGAATTCATCATCAGAACGTTTGGAAGCAGAGTCACTAGGATCTTGCCGGTATACAACAACGATCCAGTCACACTGTCGATCCTGGTTGTCAGGCTTATACAAACTTTTTGCATAGGATCGAATAAGAGGTGCTTAAGCGTATCGCTCCAGATGATCTCCTTCCTTATATGTCAGATGGGTTTGATCTTCTTGATCAAAATGTGCGAAAGCAGCAAGACACTTGCATCGGTTGCTCAACTTGCTCTACCGCAGCCTGTAGCTTTCTGCTGACACAGCTTGCCCTATTTTTTGTTTATCCTTTTTACCACTCTACCGCTATATCCCAGAAGCGTTCACCAATGGCTGCCGATGTATACAAATTCATCATGGATGCCTTGTTCTCTTCATCGCTGGAGCACCTCCTGGTCCGATACCGCGATCCGTGCGTATGGCAGCAAGGACTTCTCAGGCTTATGTTCCATCGACTGAAGTCTCTTGAGCTTGATTGCCAGCCATACTCACCTCACTTGCAAGCAATATATACTTGCCTATGTCCGGATTTCCACTCAGTAACAAGTCGAGATTCGCACAGCGTGAACCTTGTCTATGCATATCGACTCGTTGGGCCTTAAACCACTTCGACACGGCGAACATTCTCTTACACCTCTGGCCGCTCTAGCAGCTCTGCCATGACTGGTCCTCTTTTCTCTCTAACCACAATCATCGACCTGCAACAACATATATATATCCAATTGATCTGCTGATTGCACGCGGCCCTTTTGGTGATCTACGGATATAGCATCCTTGCTTTAGCATACTTTCTCCGCCGGGTTGCTAGCAATATCTGTGACTCTACGGCCCACTGCTAAGCAACATGACGTTCCTCTGCAGCGAGTTCTCTTTCGCTGCCTCCTTATATAGACCAGGTTCGCTATTGCGCGATACACCTTGTCCGTGCCATACGTAACAACTAGACCAGGAAGACGCTCCACGATCATCGCTTCTGTGACCGGTCAGACGATAGCGTTACAGTCCACTTTGTGGCGAGCGGCTGCAAGTAGGAGACTCGGTAAAATCTGCACGAGACCAATACCAGAAGTCATGGCGACTCTTCAACCGGTCCTAACGAGGAGTTTAAGCAAGAAAAGGACGACCTTCTTCTAGCTTGTTGGGTTGGGAACATTGAGATGAAGCGTGTCATCAACCTGCCCGCTTTCGCTTCATCATATACAGAGCACATTGTCAAGACGAGGCATGTTGCTAAAGAGCCTTGGACTTTGCTTCCATGCTACTCGAACAAGACTGGTACTTTAGTGTTTCACTCGAATATTTCAGATCCTCATTCGACCTTGACGACATCGTTATCATCATTTCCTTGTACTCCAAAACGAAAACTTCGTGACCGACCACATCAAGCCAGGCGAACAGCTCAGACTGTCCACACTGCCTGCTCACACTGCCTGCCCACACTGCCTGCTCACACTGCCTGCTCACACTGCCTGCTCACACTGCCTGCTCACACTGCCTGCTCACACTGCCTGCTCACACTGCCTG